>OVBI01002925.1:0-15779 GCA_900406495.1 Sisymbrium altissimum
GACTCTTTTAGCAAATCATCAACTTTTTGAGACTCTTTGAGCAATTATCTCATTCTTTTATTATAAATTTGTTGAAATTCTTTGTGAAATTTCTAACAGATTATTTTATCAACAAAATGTTATCACTATTTTGTAACAAATATTTAATAAATTTGATTGTTGGTTTACGGAAACTAACTGATAACATAATGCGGACAAAAAAAACTGATAACATGTTTGTCGTTTTATTGCAAACGATATGAAAATAATATATTGTAATAAATATTTTATTTAGAAGAATGGGGCGTTCTAGCATACATCCTCCAAGTGCATTTCCTATCAACATAACTTAATACCACCCTTTTCTCTCAGAGATAGAAAAAACTCAAGCTTTCACTCTAATGCCCATTTCTAATCCTACACATCATCTCCTCTGAATTGTATTGCCATAAGAAAAGAAAAAATTATGGCAAGAGGGCAGTGTCAAACTAAAACATCTTTTGAATCTCTTGCAAGGCTCAGATACCGTGTTCCGAGGATAAGAGAGCACTAGAATGAAGAATTGTAGTTGATGCGAGCGGATCAGTTCGATCAAGAAAAAAATGGAACAACTGAAGTGGAGAAATTGGTCAAGAGAAAAAGAATCAAAGTTTCATGAGTCCCACATTCTCATTTCTCCATGTTTCCTAGTTTGTATGATTGGTGAACAATCCATTTGTTTCCTTTTGCATTTTAAGACTTTAACGACTAGAGAATAGGTAAAAGCAGAGTTTCTCTTCAGTTACTGGGACCTACGAGACAGAGACTAAAGATTTTCTCATGACAATGATGTTTCTACTAGTCCTGCGATGCGGAGATTCGCTGCTTTGGCGACTATGTTGGACGATATAAACATATATTAGCAGTTCATGCTAAAAACATCTTTGTTTTTCCTATAGTTCGAACAATTTGTAGATTTAAGGAACTTAAACTACACTAAAGAAGTAGCGTTCTTACATGTGACCTGACATTTGTATGACTTTTCACAACAACAAAACTTGTACGAAGATAATGAATCTTCTAAACTATGGCACCACATATTAAAATTGTTTCTGTCACGAGTCTTCAAAATGATGATCCGTCTCATCGAATATCTCTTCCTACAGCCACAATTTCACAAATATCAATGAATTGATAACAGAAACAACAACAGCATAAATAGTTTAGTTTCCTTACTTGCAGAAGTTCTTCAATAACATCTTCCATTGTAATGATACCAACAGCTTCTTCCTCCTCAGCTAGCTTTGGCAGCGTATTTCCGTTCAATTGCAAAATGTCAGCATCATTATCCTTTGACCATCTCTTACTCCTCGACCCTCCTTTAAACGAATTCGCTCTGTTTGGAAAACTTTTCCATTTCTGAAGTGATCTCCTTCTCTTCAACTTCTTTTCTTGTGGAGATCTCTCATTATCTACATCTACTCTGACTTCAATTACATTCTCTAGTAAACGAGAATAAGAGGAAGTTATTAGTCTGCGTGTGAAGTCTCTATCTCATGTTTACTCCCACAATGTAAAAAAAAGACTAGTTACCATTAGCAGCATCATTACTAGGTAATGGGTGGATTTTGTCGCATTGTCTCACAACAACAGCCATGTGGCTATGTCCTTTCTGGAACTCGTTCAATATATCATATAACGGCAAGGTTTCTGGAACTCTAGAGTGCATGAGAGAAAAAAAGAAGAACAAGCAATCAACTATTGGAACACATTCAAACGAATCTTGAATTGTTTACATTTGGAAACTCAAACTCCAATCGTTTAATATACCTTGGGATCCTTCGTATCGTCACATGCTTGACTTCTGTTTCTTCATCTGGATTGATGGTCAATAAGTTCTTCACCTGAAGATAAATTTATGATCCACCACTAAGATTCTTCAACTGCTTCCAGAATGAATTTAATGAATGATGACCAAGCAAGAAACTTACCAAAACAAGACCAATTATGTTTGTACGTTGCTCGTAGTATACAGGGACTCTGCTATGACCTTTCTCAAGAATCAAGTTCATCAAATCTCTGTTGAAGAACAAAGAAACTATGCTTAAACATGACTTGAAAAATTAAAGAATCCAAACGCAGAGGGTGTTGAAACAAGCCACAGACCTGTCTAGTTTTGCGTTGATATCAATCACAAAAGTATCAGAAATTGGTGTCATTGCATCTTTAGCCATCTTGTCAGATAGTTCAAGAGCTCCAGCAATGATTGTTGTCTCGTCATGTGTCAACTCTCCACCCTTACCAGCCTGAAAGAACCTAGATGCTAAGTTATTTAACTAAACGACATAACATAAGCAAACCATAAACACATCAAGGACATGCCTCATTCCCATGAAAATCCACGAGTGTTTTCAGCTCGGCTCTACGGAAAAGTGCTACACGACCATGACCAAGTAGATAGTCCAGAAGCTGTAATATATAAAACAAAAACAAATGCAACAAAGATTTTATCAGAACAAAGACGACTTTATGGACAGGACACTTGCTAATTGCTATATAAGAGATTCTGCAGTGAATTTTATTACCTTACTAATCGGCCATGCAACTGGAAAGCAGATCCAGACAAGAACACGAACAAATGGCGCCACTGTTGCACCAATCGCCAAACCATAACGGGAACAAACTGACTGAGGTATAATCTGCAGTTGGAGTTCAATTTAAATCAAACACACAAACTTACATTTGATTTGACCAAAAAAGTGCATCAAAATCACATACTATGCCAATACCATGAAGTAGAAACAAGATCGCACCTCACCAAAGAGAAGAATCAATGTCACAGAGATCAATATAGCACCCCAAGCCGTCACAAGAGCATCAAGGAATATAGGAAGCGTCTGAACAAAACAAAACAAAAAACTCATGAACTAACATAATAAAGACAACATTCATCAACTTTAAATAATTAACATTTGGCCAAATATAAAAGTTCTAATATTACCTCCATAGCAGCTGCATTGCATATCAGTAAAGTACAAAGCAACAGATGCTGATTTTTCACAACTGGCAATATCTTTGCTATCAAACCAAAAAAAAACTTATGATCACTAAGAAAAGTCAAACTAACATATATAATAAACATCCAGAAAAATGCATCAAATACATCACAATCATAAATCAAGTCCTAATTAAATCCCAAACTTTTAGTTTAAAGAACTTTTTACAAAGCTAATCAATCTTCAGTACTAAATTTAATATTCCCAGAAATCACAATTAAAGAACTTAATTAACACATAATTAACCTTCAGTACTAAATTAAACTAATCACATAGAGATCCTCGTGACGTCTACCTACCATAACACATGCGTTAGAGAGAATATAAAATCAAGAATCAAGAATCAAGAATCAAGAATTCAAGAATTCAAGATTCTCAGGTTGGTGAAAAAATAAAACAAAGAAATGAAAAAAAAAAAGAATAAAGAATTCAAACCAGCATGTAAGCGATCTCTGGGAGTGCCTGATTTAGCAAGAACCTCAAGATCAACGAGACTCATGGACATAAGACCCAAAGTAAGACCAGACATTAGCCCAGCGAACAAGACTAGTAACACTATTACGCCGATATGTATAAAGAAGTTTGTCTCGCAGCATTCATACTCCACAGCCATCTTTCTTCTTCTTCTTCTTCTTCTTCTTTAGAAATATGAAACCTTAAATCTTTACGTCACTGCTTCCTCTTCTTCGCTATATTTGAGATCATCACGTACAGACAAAATCAACCGTTTAATGAGCTGAGAAAGAGAAATGAATTTTTCTTTTTCTTTTTAAAGATTGTGATTTGTGAGACAAGAAAGACGAAAAGAGGATAGAGATTTATGACAGAGATCCGAGTAATTAGTGGGAGACGAAAAGTTGAAAACACTTTGCAACAAACTCTGGTTCTTGAGATGGTTTTTCTTTGTTTTATCAGACTCCTCGGCTTACGGTGATGTTTGGTTTGCGTACGAAAAGACTATTCTGTCCCTGTATGGGTGTTATTCGAGGGAGGCTGTTTTAGTCATTTGATTATTTCCATCATGCTGAGTCGATTGATCAATGATTTAATTGATATCCGATTTCGAGTATCATGGTACATTGTGGAAAAGGTTATGATGTGATTTAAGGAATATTCGAGCTTTAATTATGTACATTTCTGGTTTATATTTTAGCTAAACTCACATTGCTTTTGGTATGCAAAACAAAATAAAATGTTTTTAATAAACTCTTAAACTGATTCTGATTCTGATTCTGATTCTGATTCTGATTCTCGTATCTATAAAAACAAGAAATGATGTTTCAGGCGCCAGTACATCAACTTTATACAGGTCAGTTATGATACATTATATATCATTAATACGTTAGACTATATAAATAAATAAAACTGCTATAGTACCATTAGACCCAAAAAAAATTGCTATGGTACCATTTAACAAGTCTGTTAGGGCATCTCCAATGTATAATTCTATTTTTTACTTCAAAATAGAATAACTCTAAAGTAGAGTTGAGTTTTACTCCAACCCCACTCTATTTTTTACTCTAAAATAGAGTAATGAACAAAAAAATAGAGTAACTCTACTTTTTACTCTATATTTAGAGTAATTCCAATTTTTACTCTATTTTAGAGTTGGAAATAGAGTAGGATTGGAGTAGATTACTCTAAAATTCACTTTTACTCTATTTTAAAGTAAGAAATAGAGTGGAGTTGCAGATGGTCTTACTGTTACCACACAAAACACCACAGAGACACCAATATAAAACTTTTGTTTATTAATCTCCCAAAATCATAACAGAAATTTTCACTCGCCACAAGAAAAGAATCTCTAAATTCCTCGAGTAATTAACTGAATACAATGATATTTTTTTTAACATCTAGAAATTTATAAAAAAGTGGCTCAAAAACCACTAAAAAGCCAAATATTACTAACAAAACAAACATAAAAACCGATAGAAACAAACAACCCCGGAGTCTGAAGCCCACAAGACAGGAGACAAAATACATTATACACAATATTAAGAGGACAAGAGATTGGAGAAAAACAAAAGACTACCAAAGAACTGAAACCGTCTGCAAAACTCGATGAAGCCCCATGAAGAATGGAGAGAACAAGGGAGACAACGCTCCAAAGCTCTTGAAGACACCAATGGAGAAAACAACTTAAAAAAAAAGACTCGAGAATCAGCTCCAAACCCACCTAATCTACGACCTAAAAGTCTAATACCAAAACCTGCATACCCACACTACTGAAAATCGAAATAAGCTAGAACTAGGAGAAAGACTACTTATTGACTAACCTAAGGGCAGAAGGAGGAGAATTTAGAAAGATTCTAAGAGCCAAAAGACAGAACATAAAACTAAACTAAACTGAACTGAATACAATGATATATCTAAAAGTGCAGCCATCAATGTGTCACTATAGCAAAATGCAAAAAAGAAAAAAAAATCGTTAGTAGAGTCACGTCCGTCACGTCTGAATACGATGACCCTTGTGTGTAAGATGAACATTTCTAGCTCATTTGACGACAAAAGAAAATGAAACTAAGACGTTGTGTGTAAACAGTTTGATGTCTACTAATCGTCTTTATCTTGGTCTCCATCGTAGTTGAACAGTAATGGAACAGACTTGTAGGCTTGGTATTTCCCGACATTGTTCAAATGCTCATTCTCTAATCTGTTTCCATGAACCAGACCAAAAAAACAAAACAGAATTACTAATTGCATATTAACAGAACAAAGCTTGGTATGAGTTTTTGAGGATTTTTATTTCACCTAAAAAAATTAAGGTGAATGAGGAATGAGGATTTTATCATGAAGCCAGCGGTTTTTTGAGGAATGAGGATTTTCTCATGAAGCCATCGGTTTTTAGATGTCCGGTTTAGAAGACCCCAATAATGAACAAAGTCCCAATAAGTACAGAATATTGCAGCTACAGCTGAGGAGAGAGCGGCTAAGAGCTTCCAAGAGATTTGATCTTTGTGGAGATTGCAATATAGTCAAGAAGTACTTGACTCCGTTGTACCCTTGCTCCGGGTTTTTCTCCTCAAATAGACGTCGAAGGCACTGCATTGAGTTAATAGGTTTAGTTATTGAATGATTGCTAGAGATGTTGGATTTGTTTCTTTTGGAGGGAAGAAGCTATGTACCTGAAGGAGGCGAAAGACGTAAGGTATGACAGCATTAATGAAAAGAAAGTGTTGTAAGCACCAGATTTGTTACAAGTGTTGTTTCTGTGTCTGAAGTCTCCCCCAACCACAGTAACAAATGTAGAACTCGATGCTTCGAAGAGCTTGAACTTCGCTAGTTAATTAATCTCCCAAGAAGAAATCAGGCAATGTTACCTTGTAAAGAGGACCAGCAAGGCAATGAAACAGGCAAGTGAGGAAGAAAAAGCGACTGGATCGGTAAAAGAAGTTAAATGGCAGGACTAGAACCACGAACAAAGCCTGCAAAAATGGAAAACAAAATTTATTATGATCCATTTTTTTGATGGCTGTTTTTTTTTTTGTTAGTACAAAGCTCCAATTCCCGAACTTACAAGAAGTAGGAAAAAAAGGAAGAAGTTCAGTAAATGTTTGATAGTCTGCTCCATGTCAAGATTGGCAAGAACAGAAAGAAATGCAAAGACTCCAATGCTGAAACCCACATGCAGGACTTGTTTGTAACCAAGTTCAGTTCCTTGTTTGAACCCAAATGAAGGAATAGTTTACATCGTATCGCCTCTAGTAGTATATATTAGCAGCATACGTGATGATGTGCAGCACGATGAACCGAACAAACTGCAAGAAACAGCAGCGAAGAAGACAACGTTGTTCCAACTCGAATGCACGATATAAATGTAATATGGTGAACTGAAAATGAATATTATTGATCTAAGTGATTACATTATATAGGATACAGGGATACTCTAGGTTAACTCTAATGACTAATATAACCTTTACATATCTATACATCTCTATACGCCCCCCTCAAGATAGAGTAACTCTTGTTACACCAATCTTATTATTTAATTCTAGAAATCTTGGTCTTGGTAGAGGTTTTGTTAAAAAGTCTGCTAGTTGATCTTTTGAGGAGACATGAACAACTCGAAGTAACCCAGCTTGTATCAATTCACGTATGAAGTGATAATCAAGTGCTATGTTTCATCCTGGAGTGGAAGACCGGATTGGCACACAGATATGTGGCGCCAACATTGTCGCAATAGATGACCGGTGGGGAGGAGGATTTAACACCAAGCTCTGAAAGGACTGAGGTGATCCATCAGAGCTCTGCAGCTGTAGTGGATACAGCACGATACTCAGCCTCAGTAGATGATCTTGCGACGCCTCTTTGTTTCTTTGAGGACCATGATATTAGTGTCGTGCCAAGGTAAACAATGTAGCCATTTGTGGAGACGAAATCATCTGTATCACCAGTCCAATCTGCATCCGAGTATGCATGTAAAACAGAGGAAGAATTACGGTGAATAGTGATACCATGGGTGAGGGTACCCGCAAGGTAGCGGAGGATACACTTTGCAGCCTGCCAGTGAAAGTTTGTTGGAGCATGCATGAACTACGATACTAGATTGACGCTGAAGGCAATATCCGGTCTAGTGAAAGCCAAATATTATAAACTGCTAAGTACGATACGATAAGTCCGAGCATCAAGCAAAGGAGTACCAGACCGCAGAGATAGTTTCGGAGTTGGTGTCATTGGTGTAGCCACAGACTTTGATTCTAGCATCTTTGTCTTATCTAAGAGATCCATGATGAATTTCCATTGCATCATATGCAGACCCGTTGGTGTATGGACAACTTCCACACCAAAAAAATACATCAAGTCGGTAGGTGCTTTGAGAGAGAACTTCCTTGACAGATTGTCAATGAACCCATTAACCAAGGCAGGTGTAATCCCAGTAAGGATGATATCGTCCACCTAAACCAATGTGTAAAGTATCTCACAACTGGTGATATATACAAAAACAGAGGTATCTGCAAATGAGTTATGAAAGCCGAGTTGGAGAAGATAACGCCTTAGTTCCTGGTACCATGCTCGTGGTGCTTGTTTCAACGGTGGTGTGTGTATCTGTGGTGGTGATATTGGTCGGATTTCTTCTTGGAGATGGAGGAGGCTCGGTTTGAGGTGTGAGGTGTTGTTGGGTTAGGATTAGGTAAAGAGATATTGGAAGAGTTAGAGTTTGACGTAAGTACCTGAGGAGAAGGTCGTGGGCGGCGTTGCTAGACATTTTGAAAATGGTTAGGTGGTGCTGTATTCGATTGGGCATGTTGGTGAAGGTCCGAGCTCAGGAGCGCAGTAGATGACGGTGATATGAGTGGCCGATGAGGTATTGGGATGGTGGTAAACGGTTAATGACTTGAGATTTCAGCAGAGGTGGAAGCTAGGGACGAGTTAGGATTAACTTGATTTGTAGCAAGAGGGAATATGGTCTCTACAAACTTAACATGACATGAATTGTATAAACGGCCCGTGAGATGATGGAGACAAAGATAAGCGCTTTGGGTAAAAGAGTATCCAAGAAACACACATGGAAGAGATCTTTCCTCAAGCTTGTTTGATGTATATGGTCTGAGCCATGGGAAGCAAAGGCATCCAAATTTTTTTAGTTTGAGGTAGTTCGGTCTTTGCTGGAATAGTTTTTGGTAGGGGGACGTGTTTTGGATAGTTGCTGTCGGGAGGCGGTTTATGAGATAGACAGCTGTCGCAAAAGCATAGGTATAGTATTGACGAGGAACCGAGGCTTGATGGAGAAGTGTTAGGCCGGTTTTAACAATATGTCTGTGTTTGCGTTCGGCAATAACATAATGCTCCAGAGTATGTGGTGGAGACGTAAAATGGGAAATGTCATTAGCGGTGAGGAATGAACGGAGAGCAATGAACTCACCCCCATTATCTGAGTAGAGAGTGCGGATATGAGTCTGAAATCGTTTCTCCACTAATGCTTTGAAGGCAATAAATGTTTCTTGGACTTGGGACTTCTGTTTGAGGGGATATAGCCATGTGTATCACGTGTGGTGATTTACAAATATCACATAATCCTGATAATTGTCTAAAGAGGTGATAGGAGACATCCAAACGTCAGAGTATATGTATTCGAGAGGATGGGTTGAGACAATAGTGTTTGTGGAAAATGGTAATTCGTGGCTTTTATTGATATAACAAGAAGAACAAGGAAATTGTTTGTGAACAGAAGTAGAACAAAGCAAAGCAAATTGAGAAATGATTGAATTTAAAACTGGTGGTGAAGGGTGACCAAGTCTCGAAAGCCATGATGGTAGAGTTGTTTTTGGTGTTGGTGAGACAAAGTAAGAGGCTGGTTTGGGTTGAGGAAGTGGCCACTCATAAAGCTCATCTTTAGTTCTCCCTTGGAGCAACTGGGCCTCTGTTCTGAGATCCTTCACCTGAAAAGAGGCAAAAAAGAATTCCACAGACATTTGATTAGTGTTGCACAATCGATATACGGGTATTAGGTTTTTATGGAGATTAGGTATATAAAGGACTTTATTGAGTAGTAAAGAACGAGTTGGTGTAGGGAGGGAAGTAAAACCGGTATTGACAATTGCGAGAGTCGAATCATCAGCAATGGTAACCTCTTCTCCACCCGTGTATGGTTGATGAAGAGAGAGGTTATTGAGGTCGGTGGTGAGGTGGTGTGTTTCACCAGAATCAAACACCCAAGGATTGGTGTTGGTTGGTGCTGTAGCCCAATGAACTATGGGTTGCCAGCCATTGTTCCGCTGAGATTGTAGCACTGCATATTTGACACCGACCTTGATAGCCACGACCTTGACTTTGTTGATCGAAATGAGATGTGTTCTGAGACGCGGAGGTTTGAGAACGGTTGTAGTTTGGAGTCGAGGAGTTGTTGTTGCGCGAGAAGGAGCGTTTGTTGTTGTATGATCGCGTGGCAGCCACGTTTGTAGAGATCGGAAGAGTAGCAGAGGCGGAAGAATGGAGCGTTTGTAGTTTGCCTTCATGGTTGATCAGCTTCTCATGAATCTCGCTGAGAGTTGGGGCTGTATCACGGCTTTCGATTTGATCAACAATTGTTTTGTACTTGACCTGATCCTCATGATCCATGGCTTTGCCTAGAAGAGCAAGTTGATCAAAGCGCATAGTTAGACCTTGAAAGTATTCATTGATAGATTTGGTATCTTTCTTCCAGCTTATGATTTGTTCCTTGAGTTGTTTGATGTGGCCCCGACTCGGTTTGGTATACATCGAGTACAATTGTGACCAGATCTGAGCAGAGGTTGTGATAGTGGAGAGTAGTGGCTGAATGGACATGGAGATTGCACCCAAGAGTGCACTGTAGACAAGACGATCTTGTCGTTTCCAGAAGGTGTATTCTGGATTTGGAGTGATGACATTGTTGACCATGACAGTCGGGGGTGGGAGGATGTTTGACCCGTCCGCAAAGCCAGCAAGATCATATCCATCAAGTAGAGCATGAATTTGGCGGCTCTACATTAAGAAATTTGAGTCAGTAAGTTTTGTGACATTGGTCATGTTCACATTGAAAAGAGTGGGTTTGTAATTGTCGGTAAGGACGATGTTTTTATTGTTAAACATCTTGTGTCTTGAGAAAAAAGGCGATGGCTATGTGTTTGAGATTAGGTTTATGTATCAGAGCTCTGATACCATGTAATATCATGAACTGAAAATGAATATTTTTGATCTGAATAATTACATTATATAGGATATAGGAATACGAGGTTAACTCTAGGTTAGCTCTAATAACTAATATAACCTTTACATATCTATGCATCTTTATAATAAATACTTAAGAAAAAAGACCAAGGTTAGTAAACTTAATACCTATAAAGAGGGAACATAGTATTCATGTATCGCCTCTGGCCGTCCTCTTGCAAGATATGTCGGGTGCGGATGATCGCGGCTAGAGCCACTGTAAGAGAGAAAACGCATCCAGCCGAGAAACCTGTAACCAATATCCTAAACACATAATACTTCTTCCATTTATCAGGACAATCAAAGTCTCAAATTCACATAGTTTTCAGGATGCAAAACAATAAGATGTGTTTAGTAAACTTAAACTGACTCTGATTCTAATCCTCCATATGCCCAAGTAAATCATACTTTATACACGTCATATACAATAACATGTAGGCTATATACTTACGAAAAAATAGCTATAGTACCATTCAACTCATATATGTAAAGACGGCTGTAGTACCTTCTATGCAAGACAAACAAGTGTGCTACCACACAAAGCACCACAGGCACATCACACAAAACACCAATATAACATGTGTTTGCTATTTCGCAAAATCATAAAAATATTGTAGTAATAAACTTTGACTCGCAACAAAAAGAATCTTATAGTAACTAACTGAATACGTACAATGATCCTAAAAGTGCAGCGATCAATGTGTCACTATAGTAGAATGCAAAAATAAAAAGTAAGGAGAGTCACATTTGTCCAAAGTTAACACTTTCTTTGACGATTCTACAAAACCCCAAAGCTCTTCTAGAAAACCTCGTCTCTCTAACGAAACCTCTGCACACCAAATCTCTTTTTTATATTTCCTAGTCCGGCTACTACCCCGACCAATACGGCGATAAACATATTTCGTCCACCACACTGTCACTCTTCTTCCACCGTCGGGGGAGTTTGTCACCCAAGTAAGACGAGCTTCTTTCGGAAGTCCTTCAAGTCCCTTCACATCTCTCCAGCGCCCCCTAAAGCCATTCTTTGGATCAGACAAATACACAAACCCTATATAATTCGCTAGTTTGCAGAGGCCGAACTTGTTCTTTTCTATCTCTACCAAACAGATATTACTCTTAAATAGAGGCTTCAAGCCATCCATGTCATAAACTTTCCCATCCATTACCAAACAATGTGGAATCGTACTCATTTGAACGGTGAGATCAAGTGTTGTAGGGAACAATGACTCCCAAGTTTGGTTGTTGGGGTCATAAACCTCTCCCCAATCCTCGATACTCTTGGACCTGGAGCCTCCAATAACATAAATTTTACGGTCGATTACATCCGCTGCTGCTTCTGCTCGACGTACACGCATCTTGGGAAGTCTACGCCATTGATGAGATTGGCAATCAAGAAGAAACACTCCTCTACTTCTCTTTCCGTTTACGAACCCACCCATGATGTAAATCTTTGAACCAGTTGAGAGAACAGTTGATGATTTGGGATGTTTATGATAAGGAAACGATGGCATGGATATCAGTTTCTTCTCTTGTTTGGGTGTTGTTACAAGTGTTAACCAGCTAGGGTTATAGTTTGTTTCGTTCAGGTTTACGCAGACGTAGAGGCACTTTTCGGTTTTGCCGATGGTTGATCGTGTGGCGTCGAGATCGGGGGAAGTGAGGATTGATCGGAATGTTTTGGAGACGAGAAATAATGTTGAGTAATAGGTTCTTGAGATACGTGCTAAGCAATTCAGAGCGATGTCGTATGGTAAGGACGAAAACGACATTGGAGAAGAAGGAGGAAGAAGAGGAGGCGGAGAGTCTGATGATTTCTTCATCTCTTCCGTAGTCATCGTGGGAGATAGGGTTTCGCGTTTATGTGTGTTCAGTTTTATATCAACTTTTTTTATCCTATTATATAATTATAACTAAAGAGGATTTTCCAAAACGTTATACTGTAAATAATTTTTCTGTTTATATCCAAAATATTTTTATGAAATTTAGGAAAATTTCCTAATACTAATTTGGAATATTGTTTATAAAAAAATCTCAACCTTTTTATTTATTTAAAGAGATTAGTTTTATAACTTTTAAATAATACAAATCATTCTTTATAGGTTTACTGAATTTCTCAATTACAAAATATAAAATATAATTTTGGATAACTTAATCTAAATTTTAATATTAAATCTATAAATTTTAATTATGTAAGTTACTATTTGCGCTTATAGATTCTAAATAATTTTTCATTCATGTAATACATGGGTTCTTATTCTAATTTGTACATAAAAAATAAAAATTAATTAATTTTTGGTCCGTAATTTTTGGGATTTGCTAATTACGAATTATACAAAATTATTTTTGAATAATTTAACAAGATTTTTAATATTAATTTTTATTTTTTGCCTGCAAATAAGATGAGTCTTTATCTAGTTGTTTAGAAATGAATGAGATTATTGGTATTAGTACAGATTAATGGCCTATAGGCCTTAATCACTAAAGAGTGTGCGAGAATATAAAATTATTATCAATGTACTCATTACCAATTGGTTTAGAGTTGAAAATTTAGGAAACTTTTTTAAAAGCCTGAACTTCATCTGTGATTTGATTTGTTCAGTTTGATGTTTTTTCTCATGGTCGTGAGTAATGTCGTTTTTGTTTCGATTTCTAGCTCTCGTGAGTTATTGTTTATTTTAGCGGCTGCGAATTAATTTTGGACATGGTAGTCGAGTTTTGTCCCTTTTACTATTTGAAGAACCCTATCATTGAGTATAAACGTCAATGATGACCTGACGGTTGGGTGTTATAGCCGATTTGACCTTATGACCAGGTATAAACGTCACCTTCATGACTTGATGGCAGGGTATATTACTAATATTTTGAAGATTTGTCAAATCTCATAGTGTTACCAAGGATGAGTTTGCGAGAGGGTATTGGGATATCGAGAGAAGATCGACCATATCAAGAAAGATCGAGAAGAATCTGAAAAGATCAAGAAGATTATCCAAGAATAGAAGATTAGCATTTATCTTTAATATACTATTAGTAATTAATCCGCACTTGTGCAGAGTAAGGTAATTTTTTGTATTTTTATAGTTTAGCTTAAAAAAATTGGTTTGATTTGTTTTTTTGTCATAATTAAACTTTATTACATAGGATGATGATATAATTTCGGTGGATTATAAGTTTATTTATTAATTCCGCATATTAATTTTATGAGTTGTGTTTCCGATCATCTTGCATAGGAGTGGGCATTTGATTATTCGGTTTGATTAAGTTAAGATTATTCTTTTTTCCGCATAGAAGAAAATTACTTTTGTATTTTGTTATCATAATTGTAAATCAAATTATACTACAAATTAGTTTATGATTCTAAAGAACTGTTTTGTTGTATTTTTTCTATTTTCAAATTATATTTTTATATTGCAGAAATTTTTAAATTTTAAATAAACAATGATAATAAATATTTTTTTTATTTGGTAAAAGAAAGTTTCATTTTTATTAAGATTTTGGGTTATAAACAGTATATAAAAAATACATTTCTATATAAGAATATATTTATGAGTAATATATTTTCTCTGGAATTTTGGTAACTAATATCTTGGTTTGAGTTATTATTATATCTCAGTATTTTGGCAACTGAGATAATTAATGAAATAATTCAGGATTATTAGTAACAAATCTGTTATGAAATTGAATATTTGTGTGTTTATTAATGAATGAATGAGGTTACATATATATAGTGGTTTACATAACCAAGTAAAGTTTTTCTCTAAGTATGGGCTGGTTATGGAGTCCATCACTAATTGATTTATAACACTCCCCCTTGGATGACATAACCATGCCAGATGCTAAGGATCTTTATAATACGCTTGGAGATGTTGCCTCATTAAAACCTTACCAGGAAAACCCAGTGGGACAAAACTATGGTGAAGGAAAAAGAGTACAACACGTATTACTCCCCCTGATTTGAGCATCACTGAAGATCTCCAAGTCTTCGTATTCCAGTCTGATGTATGAGTTTCCTGAGTGTCGAAGTTGGTAATGCCTTTGATGTAGCTGTCCTTGAGCTGTGCAATGCAGGCTGCATTATCCTTATAAATGATGGTTGATTCCTTGTCTTCAACCATGCCACAATCTGATCGGATATGTTGGGTCATTGATCTTAACCAAACACATTCGCGGCTGGCCTAATAAATTGCCAATATCTCTGCATAATTAGATGAAGTGACTGCGATTGTTTGTTTCATAGATCGCCAAGAGATTGCTGTGCCACCATATGTAAACACAGAACCGGTCTGCAATCTAGCATTATGTGGATCAGAGAGATAATCTGCATCAGCAAAGCCAACTAAACCTTCTTTGTTAAGGTTAGTATAAAATAAGCATAAATCCTTTGTCCCTTGTAGGTAACACATGATATACTTGATACCGTTCCAGTGCCTTTGAGTTGGACATGAACTAAATCTGGATAGGAGATTCGCGGCAAAACAAACACCAAATACATTAATGCTCCTATGGCACTGAGGTATGGAACTTCCGGACCGAGAATTTCTTCATCATCCTTCTTTGGACCGAATGGATCATTCTTTAGATCGAGTGATCTCACGACCATAGGGTTAGAAAATAGGTGAGATTGGTCAATATTAAATCTTTTGAGTACTTTTTCTGTATATGCCATTTGATGCACAAGGATTCTATTATTAATGTACTCAAGCTGTAATCCCAAACAGAATTTTGTTTTGCCTAGGTCTTTCATTTCGAATTCTTTCTTAGATATTCGACTGTTTGGGTGATTTCCGCAGAGGTTCTTAGAATATTCAGGTCGTCAACATATACTGCAATGATTACGAACCCCCTTAGCAAATTTCTTTATAAAGATGCAAGGACTGATGGGGTCGTTTTTATAGCCCTCTTTCACTAAGTACTCGCTTAGTCTATTATACCACATTCGACCTGATTGTTTCAACCATAAAGAGATTTATTCAATTTAATACAATGTTGTTCTCGAGAATTTCTCTTATCTTTGAGTTCAATACCCTCTGGTACTCTCATATAAATTTTACTATTCAATGGACCATATAAGTATGCGGTCACTACGTCCATTAGCCGCAA
>OVBI01002926.1:0-15761 GCA_900406495.1 Sisymbrium altissimum
ATTCGCTGAATTTTTAACCATAGTCAACGAATTTTGCTTGGACCAATTCTTGTTTTAACAACTTCCTTGAACTCTTGGGTTTCTCCATACCAAGTCCCGGAATTTTTAAAATTGTCCTCGACAGGTTTCTCGATCGACCATCGTACCGGATGTTCTAGGCTCTCAACAGGGTCATTACAGATACTCTCCAATCTAAAGAGATCGATGAAGTATTTTGTTCACCTAAGGTTCTTTCTAACTAATTAACCAACAATCGTTGCGAGAATCAACCTATGATCAATAATCTAACATTTCAGTTCAGATCAAGCATTAATCACACCCTAGATGAAGAACTAGTATTCAGAATCCTTAATTAAGCAATCAACTTAGCAATCCATGAAATCCCTAATGAGAAACCCTAAACCTAACTAGAAAACTACTCAGACATGGAAATTGAAGCAATAAACATGGTTGAATAAGATTGCATAAAAGAGATTGAGAAATAAATAAAAGAGTTCTGAAACTTTTCTGAAGGAGTCTGAATTCTTCTCTCCAAAAGCTCTCTCTAGAATACTCAAAATAATAATGATAAGATAAAAGATAGGTCTAAACAATGACCTGAAAAACCTAAATATAGTCTACAATCCGAAATAGACATATTTGCAAATAATGAAAACTTCTGGGGCAAATATCATTTTTATCCAAACTTGTCAAAAACGTCAGAATTTGTGGTCGCGTCGGGTGTCGATCGACAGTCACCCTGAATATTGACTCCGACTTCATCTCTTCTGCTACTAAGGTCCAATTGCTCCCAAATGCTCCAATATCTCCAATTAAGCTCCAAACGTACCTAAACCTGCTAAAAACTCTAAAAGACTCCAAAGACCCTAAAAAGACTCTATATATAACTTATATCATGACTAAAAATCATAAAAACCATGATATATCAACAGAGATCTGGTGGATTAGATGGTGGCATTGAATGCCTCTGAGTGGAACATGTCATCATCCAAGGTGGTGTGTAAGTAGTTGGTGTTTGATTTCTACCAAGGAATGATTGAGGAACAGCAGCAGAGTGGGCTATGAGTTTGGGGGGGACACTTCTTTTTCCTGCAGAATCATCAAAAGAAGAAATAAGTGCTCTACGATAATCTCGTGGCTTGTTGAGTTGTGAAACAGTTTTTGCATCCTTTAACTTCTTTTTAATGATATCAGGGGGTTTGGAATTGAGAATAGGAAATGCATACCTTTTCTGTAATGGAGGTGTTTGTGGCCTGATGGAAGGATATGGCTGTTTTAAAACAGCTTTTGGACATACACCTTTTGACACTCCTTGAAGATGTTGTGATGTAGGCTTGTTTGATTTGGTCCATGGGGGCTGTTGATCGCCACCAGTGGTGGTGTCGATCGACACCAAGTCTGTAGCTCGGATTTTTGCACTTTTTCTGCAACTCAGCTCTGAAATCTTTGTCTCCAGCACAAAGACATCATCCTCTAGTAACTTGCTTGTGTCTGGACCTTCATTTTCAAGTCTAATCCGTACAAGACAATTTCCACTCCAATCTTCAAGCTCAGCAAATTGCTTGGAAGTTTCAACCAATGCCTCTTGAACACTCAGCCTGTTCATTTGCTCAGCAACCTCCAACTTTTTGACATACCCAGAAGTAATGTCAACTGAATCCTTTCTGATTGGACCCTCATCCATGGCAACCTCTACAGAAAAGGTTTGACCATCTATGGTACCTTTTCTCCTCAGATTATCCATGTCAAAGCTCATGGTCTTATCACCCAAATAAAGCTCAATCTGTCATTCTCTGACATCAATGATTGCACCAGCTGTAGCTAAGAAGGACCTCCCAAGTAGAAGAGGATCTTGAGGCTCCTCACCATATTCCAAAACCACAAAGTCTGTAGGAATTGTGCAGTCAGAAATTTGAAGTGGAACATCTTCTAAAACCCCTTTTGGAATCCTCTTTGATATATCAGCAAGGATGAGATGAATCCTTGTAGATTTGGAATCAGTCATTCCGTGTCTTACAGCAACAGAGTGAGGCATAAGGTTGATGCTTGAGCCAATATCACAAAGTGAGTGAGGAAATCTCCTAGTGGAGGTAGAACAATCAAGCACAAAACACCATCGATCAGGCAGCTTTTCTGGTATCCTACTTTGAATCATGACACTGACCTGTTCAGAGACTCTCACCTTCTTATCCTTGAAACAGTCTTTTTGAAAAAGATTGAACTGATGTCTTTTGTTAGCAATGCTGCCTCCTTAGGACAAACATTATTGGCAACCATCCTCTTGACATACATCTTGAGTGGAGGTAAGAACTTGACAGCATCAACTAGAGGCATCTCTATTAGTACCTTGTCCATTATAGCCTTGCACCTCTCCTCTTCTATCTAATGTTTAGACTTTTTGGGCTTCGGGTAAGGTATCTTAGGTTTGTGGACCCTCTCCTTAGGTGTTGGTGGTGATTTCGGATGATCAGCATGCTCTTCTGACGGCAATTGAAAGACGAAGCTCTGGTGACGATCGACACCACCATCGGATGTCGAGCGGCACTCGAAATTTGTTTTGAGTTGCGTTGAGTTTTTCTCGTAAGGACCCAAAAAAATCTCCTATTTCACTGGGGTGACGATCGGCCCCCTCCTGGTGTCGATCGACAACCGTTTTGGCGATCGACACTCCCATCACAGGGACGAGCCGGCCCGATTTTTACCCGTCAAAACTCGAAAACTCGGGATTTTTACGGATGACGATCAGCACCCATGGCTGGTGGCGATCGGCACTGGCTCTGCAGAGTCAAAATCTTCATCAAATTCTGCAGTTTCCACAAGGTTTTCAACACTTCTAACCATAATGGCACTAACATGATGCCTTGGGTTGATATCAGGCCATCCAGGAAGTGTTCTTTCTTGTCTTCTAACAAATTCAGCAGTTTGAGCAACCTGAACATCCAACGTCTTCACATGAGCATTCAAAGACTCAATCTTACCATTCAGGTCTGTGTACAAAGCATCCATCTTCCCATTGAAGTGTACAGTCATCTTTGTATGACCTTCCAGAACCTCCTCTAACATAGATTCTATCTTGTTGTTCTGCTCAGGAGGTTTCTGGTAAGAAGAAGAACCATAAGTTCTTGTGAAATTGTTGTTCTGAATAGGCTTTTGATAGGAAGAACCATAGCCTTCCTGGTTCCCAAATCTCTGACCTTGAAACCCAGCTCCATTGATGTAGTTCATATCCTCTTTTTCTGGTTCAAAGGTCTTAATTTCTGCAGCAAAATGAACTTGTTTCTTACCCACCATAAGATTGTGGATAGAATCCAACTTTGATTTCAACTCAGCACTTTGAATACCACCATTACTCTCAGCCATCTTCTTCCTCTAAAAGTATGCATATGTGGTGCTATTGCTAGACACCAAATTCTCAATCAACCTTTGAGCTTTTGCTTGACTTCTAGTGTTGAAGTTACCTTCATTTGCAGCATCCAAAGCCATCTGATATCTCCAATCAATGCCCCTGAAGAAAATACCCATCAGCTGAACATCTCTGAAACCATTGTGTCGAAAGTCTCTTTGATAGTCTCTGAATCTGGTCCAAGAAGTTCTGAAAGCCTATGTAGGTCCTTGAGAAAATGTAGAGATTTTTGTTCTCAAATCTTCAGACCTTGCATCATCAAAGAAGTTGTTGAGGAAGGCATTTTTGGTGTCACATCAACTAATCAAAGAACCAGGCTCCAGGTTCTTAAGCCAATAAGTTGCATCCCCAACAAAAGAGTATGAGAACAGCTTGCAGAAAAGATAGTCCTGGGAGACTCTATTAAACTTGATGCTTGTTACCAAGTCCTCAAACCTCTCAAGATGATCCATAGGGTGCTCATGACGAAGACCATGAACAGGATACTGACCCACAAGGGTGTAGTATGCAGGTTTCAGCTCAAAGTCATTCCTTTGAAAGGGAGGAGGACGAATTGCAGACCTGTTAGCATAGAACTGATCATGTTTATTGTAGTCAACGAGTGTCTTTCCTCTAGCAAGTGGTGCATTAGCAGCAATTACAGCTTGTTCAACACCCTTAAGGGCCTCTTCTTCTGGTAGGATATTTCCCTCATCATCAATCAGGTCCGTATCCACATTTCTCTTATTCCCAGCTTTGTCTCGTAAGACTCCAGCAGCATCAGACATCATGACTAATTTTAGCATCTCAGCTGATTTCTTAGCCTTTCTGTTTGTTCGTTCCAACTCTCTCAGTTCCTGATTTGTGTAGTTCAACAACTGAGCTTCCTTGTTACTTCTGGTACTGCGATTAAGCATACACCTGAAAAATAAGAAAAAGAGCAAGAACTAAATAAGTAATGCGAAAAAAGTATAGTCTAAATTCTACACCAAATCTAATGGTGAAATCATTGAATCTCCGGCAATGGCGCCAAAAGTTGATCTGCTCAAATTTATCCTAGAGCTACTCTCCAATCTAAAGAGATCGATGAAGTATTTTGTTCACCTAAGGTTCTTTCTAAATAATTAACCAACAGTTGTTGCGAGAATCAACCTATGATCAATAATCTAACCTTTCAGTTCAGATCAAGCATTAATCACACCCTAGATGAAAAACTAGTATTCAGAATCTTTAATTAACCAATCAAATTAGCAATCCCTGAAATCCCTAACTAGCAAACTACTCAAACATGGAAATTGAAGCAATAAACATGGTTGAATAAGATTGCATAAAAGAGATTGAGAAAGAAATAAAGGAATTCTGAATCTTCTCTGAAGGAGTCTAAATTCTTCTCTCCAAAAGCTCTCTCTAAAATACTCAAAATAATAATGATATGATAAAAGATAGGTTTAAACAATGACCTGAAAAACCTAAATATAGTCTACAATCCGAAAAGGGACTTATTTGCAAATAATAGAAATTTCTGGGGCAAATTTTCTTTTTTCTCCAAACTTGTCAAAAACGGCAGAATCTGTGGTCGCGTTGGGTGTCGATCGACACCCAGCAGTGGTGTCGATCGACACCCAGCAGTGGTGTCGATCGACACTCACCGTGACTCTGACTTCATCTCTTCTGCTACGAAGGTCCAATTGCTCCCAAATGCTCCAATATCTCCAATTAAGCTCCAGACGTACCTAAACCTGCTAAAGACTCTAAAAGACTCCAAAAACACTAAAAAGACTCTATATATACAACTTATATCATGACTAAAAACCGTAAAAACCATGATATATCACTTGTATGCATTAGTTGGCTCTAACCCTTAGCATTTTGCGTTAAGAACAGATCTTAATTCATTGAAAGATCCTGAAACCTGGTACTTAAGCCCCTTCGAGCTCACTTTTCAAGCTCATAACCCTCTCTCCCCTTTGACCAAATGAGCTATAAGGAAATGATTGAATGCGATTCACGTTTTAATTTTGCCAATGAATGTAAAAGAAGAAACAGATTTGATTGCATCAGTGTCTTAGTCTGATTAAGATTAGTGTGGTGATAATTTGTGGCTAATGATTTTTGAAGGAGAAACTCACAGAAAAATTGCACCTTACAATTTTAGGTTTAGACATTAGGGCAAATTCTTTTAGAAGGCATCTCGAAGTTAGCAAATCATCTGGTTTTAGATTTCACCATCTTCTCCAGTTTTTATTCTTCTTGCTTGAGGGTAAGTAAGAGTTCAAGCTTGGGGGAGTTGATATCACCATATTTTAGCATCATTTAACATCCTTTTTACATCACCTAACCATCATCGTTTGCATCATTTATGTAGATTCTCATGGCCTTTAGGCCTAGGAGTATAGACTAGGACCTTGCATTCTTTGCATATTTGGAGTTGTATTGCAGGAAACCATGGAGAATTAGGATGCTGAATGACGAAGCTTGCAGAACAAGGAACAAAGAGAGGACACCAGAGAAGCACATCAAGATCAATCCGATGTACGGCGCCCCATGTTTGCACAACCCGAAAGACGGAAGATTAACTTTCACAACACAAGGAGTGATCAGTGCAAAATCCGGGATTCTACATTAGTCTCCCACAACAACCAAGCATCGTTGCAAGCAAGCCGTCCAAGCGACCTTAAGCGCGCGAAGGAAGAGAGTGCCACATCATCATCATGAGAGAGACAAGGCCACCTGTCCAAAGTGGTCCCGAATTGTAGGGTTTTCTTGTTTCCTGTCCCCCTATAAAAGACAACCTCAACCTCATGTTTCAGCAGCCAAGATTTAGAGAGGAAAGAGAGAGAAACTCATTTACATTATTCTCTTTGCCTCATCTTTTATTTTCTACTTTTGCTCTTGTTTATTTTCAAGTCTTGTTCTTGATGTTTTAAAACTCATTTGGTTTTTATAATATTACATCGTTTTATTTACTTGTTTTCACTTAAATTCTTCTTAAGCTTGGTCTTCTCATCATGCTTAATCTCATCTTCTCCATAGATTTTGAGGTTAACATGTGTGAGTAGTCCTCTTTAGTGTTCTTGATGGTTTGAAGGGAAAAGAGCCGCCTTGAGCACTTCAGTCTCGGTTCTTGAGCTTAAACCTTAGATCTTTCTTTCTTAGTCTTTCTTAATGCTCATTGTGGCCTGATTACCTACAGTGAAGTTTTTAAGCTCCCCTAGAGAGAGAACCACTCAATGGATCGAAGCTTAAACCACTATGGAAGGTGTGGTTTCCTTAGCCCAAGACATTGGCTGTCTAAGGAACCATACGGTTTTATGAAGAATGTCCCTAAAGCTCGATCCATTGCACCACCTCTAGCAAAAGCTAGCTTTGGTGGCTCTGGTTTTGTAGAGACCTTATCCACGAGAGTGGTATTGTCTAAAAAAGAACTTCTTACTAAAAGATCTATCTCCAAGAACTATAGCTTGTGAGTATGGTTAACCTATTGAACCTCATTGCTTCAAGGCACTCTTGACCCTAAAATTGACCATCAAAGAACACTAATCTCATCATTATATTTGCCTTTTCATTTACAATTTCTGCTTATTTACTTTATGCAATTTCCATTCCTCTTTGCTTATTGCTTTACTTTATTTGCACCAATCTAACTCGTTAACTAATTCACTAACATCGTTATCTTGTCCTAACTGAACTTCCTTATGATTTCTGCTTAAAATACTGTCTAACTCTCCTCTCTAACTCTAATCTGGTGAGACTTCATCTAAGTTCCTAAAACCAAAGTGGGTCACAACCCCTGGGATGGTTCTATAAAATCCCACACTATATTGCATCTTGCTGAGAGTGGGGTATTTGACTGCTGAGCCCTAAAAACCTCAAGCACCACCGCACTTCCTCCATTTCCAGCTCCTCCTCAAAGTCTGATCATGTTGAAGCAACATGCACCGTTTGAAACAGAGATGTGCAACTCTGGAATGGTAGTTCTTATACTCACTACCGTTGCGTCTCCTTCAGAAGACAATGTTATTTCTCCCTTACTAAAGCCATTGTTAAAGGAATTCTCCAATGTCTTTCCAAGTGATATCCCCCATGGACTATCACCAATGCATGACATTCAATATTGCATTGATTTGATTCCTGATGCATCTCTCCCCAATCACTCACATTACCGCATGAGCACAAGTGAACATTAGGAATTGCGATGCCAATTTGAAGACCTTGTTGCTAAAGGATTTTTGCATGAAAATTTAAGTCCATCTGCTATTCCAGCTTTACTAATACCAAAACACGGTTCTTGGTGTGTATGTGTGTGTGGATAGTCGTGCGATAAATAAAATTACGGTACATTATCATTTTCCTATCCCTTGACTTGATGAATTGTTGGATCAGATAGGCGCTGCCACGGTGTTTTCAAAGCTCGATTTAAAGAGCGGATATCATCAAATTTGCATTAGACCTGGAGATGAATGGAAAACTGCATTCAAGACACGAGAAAGATTATTTGAATGGCTGGTAATACCCTTTGGATTATCAAATGCTCCTAGCACGTTTATGTATATTATCGTTGTTTATTTTAATGGGTGACGGTGCAAAGGTTCAAGCTTTATGGTCGCTCTTCATATAACCATGTGGTTCCTTAATCAGCCAATCTCTTTGGTAAAGGAAACCATACCCATTTTAGTGGTTCAAACTCAACCTAAGGAGTTGTTTCTCTCAAAAAGAGTTTAAGAAAATGCTATGGGTAATTAGGCCATACCGAGCTTTAAGAAAGACCAAAGAAGAAATATCTAGAATTTGAAGCTCGGACCGAGAATGATAATGCTCAAAGATATCTCATTTCCCTTCAAATCATCAAGAACACTTAAGGAGTCAACTCGCTAATGGTTATATTAACCTCAAAATCTATGAAAAATATGAAATTAAACATGGCAGAGTGAAAATAAAGCTAAAAAGAAAGAAACAAGATAAGTGAAAATATTATAAAGCTTATAAACAGTCTTAAAACATGGAAATTAAGAACAAAGTTTTGATCTTGAGAACCGTAAAATAAAAGTCGACAAAATAATAAAACGAGAGTGCAAAAGGAATTAAGAGAGGAAAATCTTGTTGGTCCGACGGCTCAAACATGATGATGTCTTGTCTTTTTATAGGAGGGAAGAGACCGAAAACCTACACGATCGGGATCACAAGTTGGGACAGCTGGTGTTGTCTTGGAGTGTGAGGTGGCATATTGCTTGCCCTCAAGCAAGAAGATATAAAACTGAAAGAGAGGGCGGTTCTAAGCCGGATGCTAGCTTGCCTTGAGATGCCATCTAAAAGAATTTACCTTAATGTCTATGCCTGAAATTGTGAAATGAAATCGAGTTTTACCTACTTAAAAGCTTTACCCACAAATCATCACCGCACATATCGAAAACAGCGTAAGACCTTGATGCAATCAAATCATTTTCCTCTTTCATATTCATCAACGTAATATAAACCGTAAATCGCATGCCATCTTATTCTTCTAGCTCATTTGGTAAAATGGGGAGAAAGGTTGTGAGCTAAAAGATGAGCTCGGAAAAAGGGCTGAATCTATGAAATAGGATTTTTTCTTATCGCAAAATGCTAAGGATTAGAGTCAACTGATGCATACATGGACAGATTTCCATCTACCCACCCTTCGGATAAGTTCTTTCCCTTGGCCTAAAATCCCATGACTAAGATCCTAGTATATCCTTTTCTAATGAGCTTATGCACATTCTCCGAGGTTCTTCTTCCACCTTTGTGCATGAACTTTCGGCTTTTTGAACTCGGCTCTCCTTGTGGCGTCTCTTTGATTTCACCTTAGTGCTGATGACCTCATTTTGATTCTTCTTTAGCCTTCTTGCTTCCCTGGACTGCCTTTTGGATTGAAAATAAGCCTCCCTTGGTGCCGGTATTCTTTGATAAGCCTCCCTTGGTCCCGGTATTCTTTGATAAGCCTCCCCCATGTTTTCTTCTCCCCTTTTTAGTGATGTCTCATTTCCCAAAAGAACTACCTTCTACTATACTCAAGGATCATTCTATCATATATCGGTGTAAATGTGACCCGATGCCTAAATGAAGACAAGTCCTTATCAGCTTAAACCTAACACTTTTTGCCTAGAAAGATCCAAAAATTTTAAAGGCCTCACAATTGCCTCGCAAAAGTGTTTAATGGTCTAAAGGGAAGTAATGGCTATGGTGGGAGAATAACTTGGGTATTTAAAAAATGGTAAAAAGGAAAAATAAACTCATGTTTTAAATCCATGAGACTAAATTTCAAATCAAGAATGCGATAATTCAAAATGCAATTCTTGGTTCAAGTTCAGATGAGAGGAAAAATCATATCAGCCTTAGACAAATTTCTCAAAAAGTGATTTCAAAGTAAGTGGTGCGGCCTTATTCAGTGCTAACTATGGATGCATCAGGCAATCAAAGACACAAGCATTGGTTTAAAGACTTAAAGTTAACAATCTACTAGGATTTACTAATATCGGTTCTACCTAAATGTGCAAAACGATGAAAGATGATGGTGAATGATTTTTTTTTATTTTTTATTTTTTGGTGATGCATAAACGAATGCGAAATATTATTGTGCTCCCTCAAGCTTGAATACCACAGTCTTGTGTGTGACAAAAACAAGGAGAGACATAATTTGAAAAGACATAATCTAAGATGAGTGAAAATGATATGCGTGCTTATATAAATGCAATGAGTGGAGTGTTTTAACCTAAGTGGTGAGAGGATCCGGTCTCTGGATGGGTTCTCGCTGTCTGGAGTAGGTGTGCGTGCAGTCCTCTTTCTCCTTTATGGCAGGATCGAGCTGGCAGATGCTCTTGCTGGTTCTTCTTCTCCCATTCCACTGGTATCTTCACTTGGAACTTGGCTGATGGAATTCCTCCTCCTTTCTTCTCTAGGCTGATTTGAGCTTTCTCTTTGCTGCTTTTTTCCCAGCTGCTCCCCTTGGCCTTCAGCTCATTCACCATCTTGTACAAGCCTAGTTTGGTACGATCTTGCCAGTTGTTCCACCGTCAGAGCAGACCGATTTGCTTGTGTGCAGTCTTGAGGTCGCGGCTCTCCTTATCAGCTGGTCTAAAGTAATACCTTTCAGCTTCATGACCAGGGTATTCATACTCCTCCGCTTCTTCCGTAAAACCTCATTCTTGCTCTTGAGCAGGCTCCTTGTCGGCGTAGATGGCGTTCATGAACTCTTCATCATCTGGGAAAGGAATATTTGCTCCATAAAAGAAGTACTGGTACTCGTATGGACGAAAGTCAAGGTTGATTGGGTTCCGGACCATGAGTAAATTGGTGTTGGGCAGGTAAAGTAGAGCCGCATTCTTTTTCACCAGTGTGAAATGATGCTCGTGACTTTGGTGGAATGACTTTTCCAAATATTGAGTTTTGCGGAGGTGATGAATTTTTATCCACTCAATGCCATGAGTGATGTCTTCCAGTGCCAGATTACACCTTCTCAATATTGCCGTCACGATCCCTCCACAGCAGATTGGAGATTTATCTCTTCCATCGAGCATTGAGGCTTTTTTTTAACAGCTCTTTCAGCAAAACCGTGATCAGACCGGTTTTCTTCCACTTCCCACCAGGCATTGTCCGTTGCTAGCAGTTCTCAAGAAGTCAGCCATCCTGACACGAACTCCCTTGATCACTCTGAAGGAGGCTGATGACTGCGTGTGAGATGGGTGAGGCTCGTTGATGGATCACCGAGGACTAGGCGTGACATGGAGGAGGCTAGTTTAATATCAATGGTTTTATGGAGTGATTTGGTGGTGGTTAGATGAATAGAACAGATAGAAGAGTTTCAGAATCACTGGGTGTATAGAAACTCAGATTTCAAGAACGCATTCGAAGAATCAAAGGTGAGAGAAGAAGAGAGTGCAACTCGTGGGTTTTTTTTATCAAATTCTTCACTGCCTCAAAAGTGGCGTGCCTGAAAGTTTAAATACAACCCTAATGCTAAACAACATGCTGTTTTAAAATAATTAGTAAAACAGCGGGGTGTTTTAAAAGATAAAAGAACAAAGCGTTCTAAAACTAACAAAAACAACGAGGTGTCACAACCTAAAGGTTCCTATTTGGTGCACCTCTTAAAATAACTAAGTACTAAGCCATGGTGACTTGTACTTTATTACCCATTGGTAATGATTCATAAGTTCTATCTGCCTCATTAAAAACCATGTTGAGAAAACCCAATGGGACAAAACTCATCATAGGAAAAAGAGTACAGACTTTTCACCTAAGTTACTCAGTTATCAAGACCGGGTGGAGTCTCCTGGTGGGTGAAGATGTTGAAGACTTGAAGAGCTGGTAGGTTGAGTGATCCTTCTGCCATGAGTAAATGAGCCTCGTAGCTACCTCCTTAGTCCCATAACGGGTGATCCTCCCTACTAGCTCCGATTCATTAGCTGCCGTGTCCTTAGCCAACTCCTTAACTCTGGAACGAGTGATTCTTCCTACTATCTCTGGTTCATCCACTGGCTCCTTAGCTGCCGTGCTATCCATGATCATATCATCCTCTCCCTCTTGAAAATGATTTGTCCTCAAATCTGTATCTGCGACATAAGGGAGCAAGTCAGAAACATTGAATGATGGAGAGATATTGTACTTACCTTGGAGGTCAATCTGGTAGGCATTGTTGTTGATTCTTTTGACGACTTCAAATGGTCTATCTATTCGTGGCTTAAGCTTGCTTTTCCTCTCCTCTGGAAAGCGGTCATTTCTCAGATTAATCCACACCAAGTCTACTTCTTCGAATATTAACTCATTTCTTCCTTTGTTTGCGTGCTTCTCATACTGCTTGGTCTTCTTCTCTATGTTCTCCTTAGCTTTAGCATGTATCTTCCTCACCTGTTCAGCTTTTTCTTTCCCATCTAAACTACATTTCACACTTAAAGGCAAAGGGATCAAGTCTAGAGGTGATTGAGGGTTAAAGCCATAAACAATTTCAAAAGGAGAAAAGAGAGATGCTGAATGCTTAGCATGATTGTAGGCAAATTCCACGTGTGGTAAGCATTCTTCCCATGACTTGATGTTGCTTTTCACCAATGTTCTTAGAAGTGTAGACAATGTGCGGTTCACCACCTATGTTTGTCCATTGGTCTGAGGATGACATGTGGTTGAAAATGCAAGCTTGGTTCCTAGTTTAGCCCATAATGTCCTCCAGAAGTGTCCTAGAAACTTTGTGTCCCTGTCTGAAACTATCTCTTGAGGCATTCCATGGAGACGCACTATTTCCCTGAAAAACAAGTTAGCTATACAGACATCATCATCTGTCTTATGACTAGCAATGAAGTGTGCCATCTTGCTGAACATGTCAACAACTACAAAAATCGAATCTCTACAATTTCTGGTTCAAGGTAAGCCAAGCACAAAATCCATAGAGATATGAGTCTAAGGTTGAGAAGGAATGGGAAAAGGGGTATACAAACCGTGAGGCTGCACTTTGCTCTTAGCCATTTTACATATAGCACACCTAGAACAAACCCTCTCAACGTCGGTCTTCATATTAGGCCAATAGAAGTGGTCTTGCAGTCCAAGCAAAGTCTTTGCGACTCCAAAGTGTCCAGCTAGTCCACCTCCATGAGCTTCTCTAACTAACAACTCTCTGATAGATCCTCGTGGTATGCACAGATGGTTGTTATAGAACAGATATCCATCCTGCCTATGTTACTTTTCAAAAGCAAACTTATGGCACTTGCCATAGCTCTCAGCAAAATCAAGGTCAGTCTCATAAAGGTCTATCACATGCTCAAATCCGATTAGCTTTGAAGTTAAGGTAGAGACAAGTGTGTACCTTCTGGATAATGCATCTGCAACTACATTATCCTTACCTTTCTTGTACTTAATGATATATGGGAAGGTCTCTATAAACTCCATCCATCTGGCGTGTCTCCTATTGAGCTTGTGTTGTCCTTTAAGGTGCTTGAGAGACTCATGATCTGTATGAATAACGAATTCCTTGGGCCACAAGTAATGCTGCCATGTTTGAAGAGCTCGGACCAATGCATATAGTTCCTTGTCANGGACCAATGCATATAGCTCCTTGTCATAAGTGGGGTAATTGGCGGTTGATCCTCCTAGCTTCTCACTAAAGTATGCCACGGGTTTCCTATCCTGCATCAACACAGCGCCAATACCAAATCCTGAAGTATCACATTCAATTTCAAATGTT
Source organism: Sisymbrium altissimum (assembly GCA_900406495.1). Classification (NCBI taxonomy): domain Eukaryota; kingdom Viridiplantae; phylum Streptophyta; class Magnoliopsida; order Brassicales; family Brassicaceae; genus Sisymbrium; species Sisymbrium altissimum. Next base: position 13,569 of record OVBI01002926.1, read on the forward strand.
TTCAGAAAATCAGGAAGAACTAAGAGTGGGGCATTGATAAGCTTCTCTTTAAGGGCTGTAAAAGCCTGTTCTTGAGCATCTCCCCATCTGAAGCCAACTTCCTTCTTGATAACTTCGGTTAATGGGGCAGCGAGGGTGCTAAAGTTCTGGACAAATCTCCTGTAGAATCCTGCTAAGCCATGAAAGCTCCGGACTTCTCCAATACTCTTAGGTGTAGGCCATTCTTTGATTGCCTTGATCTTCTCTTCATCAACCTTGACTCCTTCTGCACTAACAACAAAGCCTAGAAAGAAAACTTCAGTAGTACAAAATGAGCATTTAAAGAAGTTAGCAAAGAGAGATTGAGAACCGAGAACATCCAGAACTCGGCGGAGGTGCCCTAGATGCTATCCCAAACCTTTGCTGTAGATGAGGATGTCGTCGAAGTAGACTACAACAAAGTCTCCAATGAATGGTCTTAAGGCATGATTCATTAGGCGCATGAAGGTGCTGGGAGCATTGGTGAGACAAAACGGCATGACTAACCACTCATACAATCTTTACTTGGTCTTGAAAGCAGTCTTCCACTCATCCCCTTCCTTCATTGTGATCTGATGGTAACCACTCTTCAAATAAATTTTGGAGAAGATTGTTGACCCACATAACTCATCTAGCATATCATCAAGCCTTGGAATAGGGTGCCTGTACTTCACGGTGCTGTTGTTAATGATTATGCAATCTACACACATCCTCCATGTTCCATCTTTCTTAGGAACCAACAAAACTGGTACTATGCATGGACTGAGACTCTCTCTGATTTGACCTTTACTCATCAGCTCTTCTACTTGCTTTTGAAGTTCCTTGGTCTCCACGGGATTAGTTCTGTAAGCCGGTCTGTTTGGTAACACTGATCCTGGTACTAGATCAATTTGATGCTCAATTCCACGAATGGGAGGCAGGCCGGGAGGTATCTCTTCTGGAAAGACATCCTTATACTCCTCAACAATCTCTATCATCTCTTGGGAAGCTCCTCTAACGGTTTGGCGCTGGTAAGTGTCTCCTTGTATACAAACATGAAGGTTGTCATCTCTGGATCAATGAGCTTGTTGAACTCACTATGGTTGATGTATAAGCTGTTGGAGACCCTTTCTTTATCCTTGTGGTTCATGTGAAGCTGATCCTTGTAGATTTCACCCAGTGAAAGTGGCAGAAGAGTGACCTTGCGTCCCTTAAACTCAAATGTCTGTTTGTTGGTGTAGCCATCATGAAGAACTCTCCGATCATACTGCCATGGTCTGCCCAATAACACGTGACTAGACTTCATAGGGACCACATCACAAAGTAGCTCATCCTCATACTTTCCAATAGCTACCTTGACAAGAACTTGCTGAGAAATTGTTAAGGCTCCTTTGTTGTCCAACCACTGCAGCTGATATGGTCTAGGATGTGAGGTGGTTTTGAGATTAAGCTTCTTTACCATCTCCTCACTGGTGGCATTTGTGCAGCTACCTCCATCTACAATCAATGTACAAACCTTATCCTTGACTACACATCTGGTGTGGAAGAGACTCTCACGCTGACCTCTATCATCTGGGTGAACCTGAACACTTAGAGTCCTGCGTGCCACCAACATCTCCCCAACTGCTGCCGGTTCTTCTTATTCTTCTGTGCTACCCTCGGTTTCAATTTCTGAACTGTCTTGGGGCACAACCTCTCCTCCTTCTTGAAGCAGAAACATCTTCTTGTTAGGGCAATCTCTGGAGTAATGCCCCATTCCTTGACACTTAAAGCATCTGACCTTGCTATTAGAAGTTCCACTCCTTGGTTTAAACTCGGTTTTGACCTCTTCTTTGAGTGTTGTTGAAGACGGCTTGTTGTCCTTGGTTTAGGTTGTTTTGCTGGCCTCTCTCGGTTTTGAAGTGCTAGAAGTGAAAGTTGTCCTGCCGGCCCTTCTCTTGATCTGTGCTTCAATCAACTCTGCCTTATGCACCATCTCTTGCACATCTTCATAGTTCTGTAGTTCAACCTTGTCCTGAATCTTTCGGTTAAGTCCCCCAAGGAACCTAGACATCACCATCTCCTCGCCTTCTCTTAGGTCAGCTCGGATCAGCAGGGTTTCCAGCTCTTGGTAGTAGTCGGACTGACTTAGCTCCTTGCATGAGGCGTCTAAGCTTGTTGAGAATCTCTCTCTGATAGTGTGCAGGAACAAACTTC
>OVBI01002927.1:0-15753 GCA_900406495.1 Sisymbrium altissimum
ATGTCTTTGTTCATATCACTTATCACTGACTTCATATCGTCAATTTCTTCGACCAAACACTCATCCATCCATCTGGGTAAATGTCTATGTTTTCAGATAAAATAATTTCAAAAGCAAAAATATCAAACGATTAGGGTTTAGTCGATGAAAAAAATTGTGGTTTGTTAACTACAAACGTGGATTATAGGTTATTAGTGACATGAATTATAGTTATTAGTGACATGGATTTATTAATTATTTTATTTATTTTTTATTAGAAATAATCTCAAATTAAAAAAAAAACTAATTAAGGGTGTTTATAGTCATTTCCTAAGATATATAAAGATTCTAGTTATTTTTGAGAGTTTCATTGTAATCTAGTTATTTATGTAAAGTTTGATGGTATTGTAGTTATTTTCTCTAATTATATTATCAAGTATAGTAGACACTGATCATTCATTAGATTTAGATTTTGAATTTAGAATTTACTAATCAATATATTACACTAATGATAATGGTTCACTAATCATTAATTTGGGTTTAAGATTTACTAATCATTATATTTCACTAATGATATTGGATTCACTAATCATTAATTATGGTTTAAATTTTAGGGTTTAGGGTTAACTAATCATTATATTACACTACTGAGCTTGGGTTCACTAATCATTAAATAGGATTTATATTTTGGAGTTTAGGGTTTAGGGTTTAGGGTTTAGGTTCATTACTGAGCTTGGGTTCACTAATCATTAATTAGGATTTATATTTTGGGATTTAGGGTTTAGGGTTTAGGTTCACTACTGAGCTTGGGTTCACTAATCATTAATTAGGGTTTATATTTTGGGGTTTAGAGTTTAGGGTTTAGGTTCACTATTGAGCTTGGATTCACTAATCATTAATTAGGGTTTATATTTGTGGGTTAGGGTTTAGGTTCACTACTGAGTTTGGGTTTACTATCATTAATTAGGGTTTATATTTTGGAGTTTAGGGTTTACTAATAATTGTATTACACTAATGATTTTAGGTTCACCAATCATTAATTAGGGTTTAGATTTTGGAATATAGATTTTATATGTTTATGTTAATCGTGTTATTATTTTTGAAAAATTTTATATGTTAATGGAACTTTTGTTTGTTTGCTATTTTCAGTGGTAGCTGCTTTTTGGAATCTTTGTAATATGCAATGGTGATTATGATGAAAATATATTTGTGTTATTAAGTTTCTTCAGGAGAGTTCCACAACTGATGTAGGCCAGTCGAATTGCCAAAGTGATTGTGAACTAAATGCAGTTAATGGAAACCCCTGGTTCCAAACCATATCGGGAAACGGTTGCGTTCTCCATTTATTCCCGCTTGCGAGTTTGAATGTATAACTACTTTTGACATTTGTTTCGACTGTTTTCCATTCATGTATTCTTCTCGTATCTCTGAGTTATGCTAATGATATTTATAATAAGTTATCATCTTTAATCATCTTCTTTCATGCAATCGTTAAATTATCAGAATAACTATTAATAAAGGAGTATTTATGTATATTGATTTATATTAAACCTTATCGTTATATATTAACCATTTGTACTTCGTCGAATATATTACAATAAAGTACATAGATTGAACATTTGTAAGATTATATCTGTTAATATTATATTGTTAGTACATACTTCTATATAATGTATAAACAATATTCTTGCATAACTCTATGTTATCAAACATAATGGCCCTCTTTAATCGCGTTTCCTAGACCCATCCATCAATAATTATTTCTATAAATGGGAAGCATAGCCTCCTCGTAAACATAAACATCATCTTCTTCTTTGAAGGTTAGCCTCTGCAGCTTTTATAAAAAAAAAATTTGGGTTAGTCTCATCGACCAAAAAGCTACGATCGTCCGAAAGTATTAGTTTCTTCACTACTTTTTCGAAGACGCTATTTCAACAAATTAAATTACGAAGTGGTTTGGTCAACAAACTCACCCTATAAAATATGGAATTTCATTGTCGAGCTTGTTTGAAAAATTAAATTACTTGCAATGCATATACAATTTCATAGTATTTGATAAAGTAACATACAAACGTAAATTATATAAAAATAAGCAAAATATTTTTTTTTTAAAAAGCAAAATATTTAAAAAACAAAAGCAAAATATTTAAAGAAAATAAACATAACATAAGTAACATACTGTACAACTTAAATTGATTCTTTCTTTTTATTCATCACTTAGAAAGTTTTTTTGGCAAACATTCAAATATTAAAAAAATAGAATCTAACTGAATAAACAGAAATCTGAGGATTTGGTCGAAATGCAAACCATCAATCGACAACTACCACGAACCACACACAGTTACTATAATCACACTAGTCACACTATGATCACAATTTTACGCATACGAAATCCCATTCCCACATGGATCGTTCCCTTTCCAAGTCTTAGCAAATTAAAGGTGATTAAATCCTCCAGCAAGCAAAAGCAGAACATCAACTCTGGGATCACAGGAAGTACCTGGAAAATCTAAGGAGAAGCTGTTGCTCCCTGGATTTATAACAACATCAACCTTAGCATCGAACTTTGGTGTTGGTCCCTGAAGCAAATTTCGGGGCAAGTCAACCACACGTACAGACTGTAGCTCTGTAAAGCCTGAAGGAACAATACGAACAAGCTTTTGTCATTTACCTGAAAAACTCTCAAAGCCGTCAGATTCTTTAGCTATGGAGGTAGGCGTCCTAAAAATCCTCTGTTTGAAAGCTGAATACTTGTGACCCAACTGTTCTCGTCACAATCCACTTCCGCCCAAGTACAATAGTCCAAGAAAGACCAATCAATATCATCGGGAAGATGCAGACACGCCCTCAAGGCTTGCATAGCCTCGTAATCTGGCTATTGCGATGACTTACCAATAAAATAAATAAGCAAGCAGAGAAATATTAAAAACAAGACATTTTTCATCTTGGTTTCAAACTAATCCGATCCTCCCGGATGCTTACTTTGTAATTCAACCTCAGTTTAAATGGTAAAGCAAAAACTGATTCTCGAATAGGTAGTTTGTATGCATTATTAACAAATTTTTTAAAAATCTCTTTTGAAAATTCACTATACAAACTTATCAACCGCCGGTTAAGCATTAGTTTTCAAAATATTTAAAATATTTTGAAATATTAGATCAAATTTCCTTAATAAATGAATAACTACTTCAAATCACTAAAAATAATTTTAGATAAAGCTAAGAATTTTGAAATCTCAAGCCCTAAAACGAAAGTCAGAAATCAAAAACTACTCAAATATACATGTTCTATAACTAGAAGTATTGCAGAGCCATTCATTACATTATTTTATTTTCTAACTTAAAAATTACATGAGGCTTTTTAAAAATAAAATACAAAAATTCATGATGGATTGGTCTCATTTTTTTTAGTTACTTATCAATGTCGTTAACCAAGTCAGTATTTAAGGTTCATGGTGATTACGTATTTTATTTGTAGATATGTTAACAAGTTTATTAATAGGTATAATTCGTTTTTAATATATCAACAACAAATACTTTTTTATTCCATAATATAAAATCCAATCAATTTAAAATGATTTCGTTTAATATTGATGAACTAAATAAAATATTTAATAAATTATTATTCATCTAAATATTAATTAAGCTATACATAAACAACTGTGTCTCAAAACTACCAAAATGATAATATGCAAGTAACAATCCTTCAAAATGATGATCAGTAACGTAATTACAAAAATTTGATTATCCATAAATCGCAGAGTTATATATCCGGATTTAAAATAATACTTGAAAATTTTCGAATATCAAGATCTATTCTTCTGAACAATAAATTTTTTAAGTATAATAATTACCTATTTGTTGAAAATTGAATTCCGTTTTAGAAAATATGAAAGTATGATATATGTGAAAAAGAAATATCTATTAGTAGAATTGTGAAATTAAATCAATTTCTCTAAAATAGTACAAGAAAATAATATGAGAAGACAAAAGAAAACTTAAAACAAACAAAAAAAAATTGAAATAGAATGAGAAAAATCAAAAAGCAAAAAAAAAAAGAAGTGTGTAACGTATGCTTAAAAAAGGAAACTGATACGTGATATATAGAGAACGTTATGACTATTTTTTTTCTAATTAATTTGTTAACTAGGTTATTCTCCCGTGTTTATACATCGATATAAATATTTACAAAATAACTAAATCAAAATGATTAGTTAATGTTACCTTTTTGTTTATAAGTTTTTAGTTATTTTGTCAACTATATGTATTCATGTAAATATAAGATCATTTTAAATAATTTTAGGATGTTATATATCTTATTAAACATATAATTTTTGGTATAAAAATTTAAATCGATACAATTATTCATTATTGGATTTAGTATGTGGTATATATTCATTCAAATTAAAATACAATTAGATTTTGGTTCTATTTAGGCTAAAATTGGGTCGGTTTTTCTCTTAGATGTATAAATCTATTTTTGGAAAAATCTGTCTATTGATATACTATATGTTGTTTCGAAAAAAAAAATTAAAAAACTTAACTATAAATCGGTATTAAACATGTGATTTTTGGTATAAGAATTTAGATTAGTATTGTTATCCATTTTTGGATATATTATGTGACATATATTATTTTGAGTCGAAATAAAATTAGCTTTGGGTTCTATTTAGGAAAAATCTGGGTCAGTCTTTCGTCTTAGATTTATAAATCTATTTTTGAAAAAATCTGTCAATTGATATATCTTTTTCTGGAAACTAATAAAATTAAAAAAACCCAAGTATACATCGGTTTAGAGTTACATAAACAAACCAAATAAATAATTTTTTGAAAGATCATAAATGTATATGAATATTTACAAAATAATAAAATTATAATAATTGATTAATATTCACTTTTATTTGTTTATATTTTTAAATTTTATGTAATTTATATGCATGAAAGTTAAATAAAATATTGTTTTAAATTTATGTTGTTATCTTAATTAGACATATAATTTCATATATAAAAATTTGGTCAATCTGATTATTGTTTTTTTGGTTATTATTTAGATTTGTAATCTATTTTCATATAATTATATATAACATTATATATGTTTTTTGGAAATAAATTAAAAAAATAAATTATAAAATGTTGATAGGCTCTTTACATGACCAAACCAAAGTAATTATTTGTTGAAACTTTATGAATATATTTTGAATTAACGTTTTTTAAATATAAAATTTATTTCAGATAACTTTAACGTTTTTAACATTTATTTTTTAAATTATTTCCTTTTATCAATGTGATTATGAAAAAAAAAATCATTAAACAAAAAAGAATTATAAGATTTTGGTAATAACAAATAAATATAATAATTGAAATTCATTAAAAATATCTTTGTAATGAACTCTGGTGAGAATTAACATGAATGTGACACGTAAAAAACTGAATTCTCAAATAATATTATAGAGATTCTTGTACATTTCTTAGTTATTAGACATATATTTTCTAATAGCCAATTGTCATATATTTCTTTGGTTTGCTTTTGGTAATTTGTTTTTGTTTGACTGGATCTTTGATTTTTCATTCTATAAATAACATGCAAGGCAAAATGTTTAATTTTTACTCTAAAAATTGGATTTTTATTGCAAATGGTATGATTAAAATTAATGTAAGGTAGGTATATATATATAATTAACACTCTTAAAAAAGATGGACAGAATCACAATTCGTAATCGTGGTCAGCTCCATATTTTCATGCCTCAAGACATCTCTTCCACTGTTTCAATGAAAGCTCTTCCAAAGCTTGCCTGAGGAATGCACAACAGATCAAGAAGGTTTTAGTGGATCCATGTATGCAGAGAGGAACGTATACAATCCCAGCATAAAAAAAAAAAGAACTGACCAATCAAGCAGAACAGGTATCCCGACCTGAGGGATCACCAAAGAAACCAAATAACATGACCACACAAAGAGCATTATCAATCATTTGTTTCGCTTTCTAGGTTTCTGGTTGAAAGATTGAGCAACGGGTTTCGGATAAACACTATACCTGTCTGAATATCGATGGAATGATCTGAGGTTTGGTCAGCATGACAAGGCCTAATGTCTTTGCTACAATTCCAAACTATATTCTACCCTCTGAAGAAATGGTCTGAGAACCGGATCGCCCAATCTCTACAAGAGAATCGAAACCATTTCTTAGCCCTCAAATTTCAGAAGCTCTCATCTCCTAATTTCCACATAAGTATAAGGTATACGTACATACCTGCATGCAATTGAAATTTACATGGAGAAGCTTGTTGATGAAGTGATGCAGCCCATTGTTCTGAATTTACTGCAACATAAAGCCAGGGGAAACATCGGGTTGCAGTTTCGCAGACATTGCTCCTTGAAACAACCATGATGCGCTCAAGTTGCGCTGATGTTCAACAGACAAACAGCTTCAGTGAAGTTAAAAGAATTAGATATTGTTCAGAACCACAAAGCTTTATCATGTAAGGATTTAGCTTTGAAAAGCATCAAATAACTCACAGCTAAATCATCGTAGATAAGGATGCCCGAGAGGCTGCAGTCTTCAAAAAGGACTCCAATAAGAGAAATGAAACGTTGTTTCACAGTTTCCACGAGCTTGGCTAGGCTGGTTCAACATACAAAATGGATAAAATCCAACTCATCACTTTCAGAGGTTAAGAATATCTTCAACACATATCTCACCTAGATCCTCAAATCCACATCTGTTCTGCATTTGTTAAGATAAATCATAAGCATCATGGGTTTTAGTAGAGCACCAAGGCATTGCTAACTGAACATTGCAGCAGTTACTTCTTCGATCTCCTCTTCTGTTAAAACTGCGACTTGAGTGAGCTCCTTTATCTCTTTTATAAATCACCACAAACCAGCAAAAAAACCCATTAGCAATAGCTTCTCCAACAACATCCCAACCACAACATAGGTTAGAAGATTTACCACTTTGATTGCATTTCTCTCCACCACAGCAAATCTTAAACCCTTGGCACATAAAGCAGTGGCTAGAAAGATCCCTAAAGCACCTCCACAGACCGCTATGTCAAAGGTTCCCATGAGATTATACCATATTCTTGAGAAATGCCAGGAACCCTGCTAGATGTTTTGCAAAGACCACATTCATCACAACCAACAAAAAGTATCTTTTGAATTTATAAGAATGGTAGCAGTTGTTTGCTATACCTGTTGGTTGTGTACATATGTTGGACCAAATAGTGTCAAGTGTCATCAAGGCATCGTAAAAGTAATCACCACCAGATTCTCCACCAACTGAAAAGTCCTCCATTATCTTCTGCATATCGAAATGAGTGAAATCATACTCAGCTAAAAAGCATCTCCTCGTGAAGTTAAAAGTGGTTAAAGGCTCCCACGATTCAGATCCTAAAAGAACTTGACAAAGAAAAGACAAATGAAGACTCCTTGCCTTGTGGCCAGTGCAATGAAAACCAGTTATTAGGAGCAAACTTTGTTTTTATCTATGAACTACGCCATTAATGATTCCATCAGAATGAAGACCGCAAAATCATATTTATTTCTGATAAAAGTTCGAAATTTTGCATCATATGAAGCAGACATTACCGCATTAAATTCATTTTTCCTTTAGAAACAAAAGAAACTTAGAAGCAGACGACCGTAGAAATTACAGAGAATTGAGCCGAATCGTTCATCAAGTAACCAACTTTTGTAGCAGCAGTTACGACATTTTCAAGCTAAATATCGTCTAGTCTCTTCAAGGCCTTGTAAGAGTAAGCACCACGAGCACCTCCGGCTACTCCACCAACTGAAATGTTCTCCATTATTTTCTGTATATCGAAATGGGTGAACTCATACTCAGCTAACTACATCTCATGGCGAAGTTAACCGTGCTTATGTAAATGCTTAAAGGCTCACAAGATTCAAATAGTACAAACACCAGATGAAAGAGACAAAGCACAACTTTTTATCAAAGAACTGCCACAACATTAGTAATTCCATCACAATACCAGACCGCAAAATCATCTCTGGTTATGATAAAGTTCGAAACTTTTGTTTCATTTGAAGCAGAAATTACGGCATTCATTTCATTTTTCCCCAGACGAACATAGAATTAAGCGGAATTGTTCATCAAGCAAGCAACTTTTCTAGCAGCTAGAGGACATTTTCAAGCTAGAAACTTCAAAGTCGGAAATAAAGTCGAAAGCTTGACATGTGTTCTTGAGGGACCCACTTGTGTTTGAACGCACAATCTCGTCGGAGCTCTCCCTCTTCCTCGGCTTGTCGCGTAATAGACGAACCCATTGAACTGCTGAAACTGCAAAACCACCATTGAACGCACGTTACAGGACCGAAATTGAACAAAACAAAAATATGTGACTTAAAATTAAAATACATCTAAAGACTAAGGGTCGATAATGCAACTTTCAGTATATCCCTCTCCAAGCTTTTTGACAGACATCAAAATCATAATGGACAAGTAACTGGCTTATAGTTCCATCTCCAGTCGACTATCTTCACCACTTACGGGTAAGAATTGGTCCTAAGTTATGAATTCGACAAGCTTTTTTGTCATCTTTGAGAGAGAGGGACGAAGAATCAAAAGGAAACTCTCAAAATTAAGGATCTAAATTTTCAAGAAAATATGGCATTTTAATTGGAAATAATTAATTTGACAACAAACAATGATCTTTTGACGAAAATACCCTTGCTGGAATCACATAACGGTCAGTGGAAAAAAAAGGAAATTGAGTTTCTTGGATTTTAAGCAATTTATATAATTTCCTTTTTTCGTAACAACGCGGCTCACACTATCTTCTATATATCTCACTACTGATCTCATTCTTTCCATATTTTCTTTTCGATTATCAATCATCAAAGCAAACCCTAAGCCACCTGAGTTTTGTTTCCTTTTGTACGCTCTCTTTCTACATCCAATATCTATCTGAGAGTGAGAATCAACAAAGCAAAGAAAAGATGAAGGACTTGATCTCTGCTGCTATCAAGAGCACTTATCATACGCGAAGCCCAGGGGGAGTCGAGCGATGCATCGATGCTTTGAATCAATTGAAGTCTGTGTCTCTCTCCGTCAAGGATAGTCTTCAGTTCTCTAAGTCGATATTCAAACTCGAGACTTTGAGAAGACATAGAAACCCTAGAATCCGAGAAGAATCCCAATCCTTGTTTGATTCCTGGTTGAGGATGCTTTACGCGCAAGGAAGAGACAAATCATCTTTCAAGAAGACGAGGAAAGATGAAAGTAGAGGCTTTTCGGAGTTGAAGAGGAAAGGTGATCAGGGGAAAGAGGCAAAGGCCAATCTTTTGGTTTCGAACAAGAAACAAGATCAGAAATCTTTAACTCGTGAAACTGTGGTAAAGATCGAGACAAAGACCGATGCTTGCAAGTCTGTTACGACAAAGCAGCAGCCGCTTGGCACAGTTAAAGATGCTGTGAAGATTTCCTCTGTTACTACCACGTCCCTTCCTCAGCAATCGAGCCGGACCATCAAAGACAATCATGGTCAGGTTACGACCAAAACCTTGATTCCTTCTCCAAACCCTAAATCTACTTCTGCAAACCCTAAATCTGCGGCCTCAAAGACTAGAACAGAGGAGATGGTGGAGTTGTTCGAAGCAGCAAAGAAAGCCGCTGACGTGGCCAACGCTAAGGGGATTCTCTCGGGAAAAGCAGATGCGTCTCGATGCGTTGATGCTCTCTCATTACTCATGAAGATCAACGTTACTCCAAAACCTAAAGACCCAAGAAGGATGATGGAAAGGCTTGTGGGACTTACAAAGCACAAAGACCGCAAGATTTGCAATGCTGCATTAGCCCTTCTCCAACTTTGGAGGCCGAGGATCAGTGAACAAGAAGGTAGAGAGTCTGCCACCAAGACGTTTTCTAACAAAAACCCTCGTAAAGCTCATCGAACATGCGGTCAGGGCTTGACCAGAGTACCTACAAAGACGATGAAATTAGTAATGTGAAGATCGTAGTTTGAACAAAAGAGTGTCTCTGCTGGATTCAATAGCTTGTAGTAAACCATTGTATCAAGAGTAGTATAAGTGTTGATCAATTATTTCATTACTCGAAAAAGTTTATTTGTAAGCAATTGATAGTCAATAAATAAGATTTATATTATTTTTTTTCCTTACGTTTCCAGATTTATGTTACATGAGTGCGTTGTTTAATATGGAAGTAACTAGTTTTGTGGTTTCAGCACCTCTGTTATCAGAAAATAGTTCAAACTAACACAGTTTATACTAGAATTATGGTTTTGTTTAAGTGACTTGACACACATTCAACGATCAAACTACAAAAACAGAAACATATTAATCCTAAGGGCGTCTGACGCCTCTGAGCCTGTTCTAACCGTAGTTCTTAATGAACCACTCAGGCTTGTACAAAGCAACAATGTGTCATATCTCCAATTAACCCCTTTGCTTCTTCCTCCCTAATTAACCCTTCATATAGTAATTAACCCTTTGATTCATAAATGGATTTCTTTTGTCTGAAAAATATTTAAACAAATTATTGGGGTTTAACTCAACTGCCCCGTGATGCTCCATTTATGAGGAAATCTTCTACCTGTTTCTTTTTTTAACTTCTTTTTTTTTTGCTTTTACCGTGAGAGACGTGTTCCTTCTGGTGATATATAATAATATTTAAACAAATTATTGTGGTTCAGTAGATCGATTGGTAGCAACTTCAGAAAAGAGATTTACAGTGAGCCAGTCTCTTTATATACCGACAACAACATGGAGACTAAGCAAAAGTTCACAGTGAAAATCTACAATAAAGTGTAAAGTAAAGTCGACCCTAAATGACTAATTAATGAACCATACTTTCTTTCTTTTTTTGAGCCATACTTTCTTCTTGTAAAGTTTTATTTAAGAGAAATTGCAACTAATGGTATACAAAGTTGTGAAAATTAACTGACCATAAAGTTACCCCTCTGACAAATACTGTTTGATAGAACATTACTCTTTTCATCTCTCTTTTTTTATTAATATTACTTCTATGCCATTGTTTTCTTCGGGCAGGAAAAAAAAAGAAAATAAAGGAAAACAAAAAGAGAAAAGGAAAGAGAATAGAGAGAAGAAGAAGAAGAGATGGGGGAGAAATATAAAAAGAAGAAGAAGAAGAGATGGGGGAGAAATAGAAAAAGAAGAAGAAGAAAATGAAAGAGAAGATGAAAAAGATAAAAAAAAAAAGAAGAAAATTAAAAATACGAGAGAGATAAGAAAAGAGAAGAGAAAAAAAACACATACAAGAAAAACAAAAAGAGAGAAAAAGTTCAGATCTTAAATTTGAGAGAAGAAAATACATGATGGAGAATCAGAACCTCTCGAAGGTCTATGATCATCATCGGTGAGATACACTCCATGGGCAAAAGCAGAGTCACAAGATCTGATCCGACATCCCAAATCAATCTCAGATCTCAAACGTCCGATAACTGAGTTAGTACGGTAATAATGATAATAAACAAATAATTTTGTTAGTAGATAACAATTTTAATGTATTTAATATATTTGATATTATCATATTAACAATATTTAATGTATTAATATTTACATAATATTAGCATATATGCGAATATTTAATATAAATATATGATATTATTATTATCTTGTTAACATTCACTATAAATGTTAATAAATAATTGTTATCAATAAGTTATAGATATCAGTTATTGTTGTTAATATTATCATGAATATATTGCTAACACTATCTGATGTTAACAAAATATAGAATATTAGCGTATTAATAATACTCAATAACTATATTAACATGCTATATTTATATATTACTATTTTTAACATATTATTTTTCTTAAAGATATGCTAATATGTTTGATATGTCAAGTTTTAAAATTTATTTTTGTTTATTTTTACTATATGATAACTAAGTTAGCACGATAAATAAGTATCAAATAATTTTATTAATAGTTAACAATGTTTAATAAATTTAACAAATTAATAATAGTTTTTATTATTTGATAATTGAGTTAGCACGATAAACAAGTGTCAAACAATTTTGTTAGCATTTAACAAAAATTAATGTATATTCAATCTTAACATGTTAACAATATTTAATATATTTAACATATTACTTTTTATGATATGTTAATATATTTAATTAATTAATTTTTAAGTTTATATATTTTTACTATATGATAACTGAGTTAACATGTCAAACAATTTTGTTAGCAGTTAATAATATTTAATTACTGATAGATTTAACATGTTAAATTCATCAATATACGTTATCTAATATAATAATTATTTTTTTTTTAATTTTTCTTTGATGAATAGTATTTTTACGGGTAGTAATAAATAGTATTATCGGTCAATGGTATCTATAGTAAATATATCAAATGGAAAGATTATTTTTGGATTTTTTAAAAAATTTTCTTTCATACTTTCTTAATTTTCATGTTATTGATATAAGAAACTTAATTTTATCACCATTGGGTAATATTAACTAAAATCACTCTTTATTTAACTTATAAGAATATGTTAAGATATATATTAATATATATAAATGTTTTCTGTTGTCAACGTTACAGAGATATATTAAAAACCAACATTCCAAACACGCGATTTCTTCATCCCGATCGATATAGTTTTAGTATAGATAACATCCCTCACAGCTTTGTTATTAATTTGTCATTAATTTGTACTAGTTTAACGAAATCTCAAATCACTTTCTAAGGATGTTGGTGTTTGTATTACAAAACTTCTAAGACAATTTTTGTTTGGATTATAAAGATAAACATTTAAGATTTGCTCTTGGCAGAGTTGGTTTGTGATGAAGCCGCATACGTATTCATATTGTGCCATGAGATTGGTTTTGTTCAAAGATTTTCTCTTGGCATATCTTCGACGCGATTGTAGAAGATTTATTGTGGAGCATCATGGGGCAGTTGAGTCAAACACCGTGTCACGATCGAGTTTTTGACTAGGTAGTCTCCGTTATTAGTTCACCATTGCGTTAAGACGCATCGAAACCTGGCAACAGATTTTGCCGGAAGTTTCCTGAGTATCTCCACCGTTAGATCCAGAGGGGTGTTGATACCATTGCTGGAACTTAATCTTTTTCTGACCATAATCTCAAGGTGAAGTTTCAGAAGTTGCCACGTAGAGAGGCCTTAATGGTGGCTTGTTCTCTTCCATTTCTTTCGATTTAAATCGTAATCAACATGTAATATACACCATTACAGGTCAGATGTGACGTAGAGTGATTTGTTTTATTTTATTTTTTTTGGTAGAGAGTGATTTGTTTTGTTATGTTTTCAACTAATCAATGAAATAGAAAAAAAAAACTTCTGCATGAACGAAAAGATATCACCTTTTTTTTTTGGTGGTCAAGAAACGAAAATATATCACCATTTCTTTCTTTTTTGGATACTTTAATATTTTCTTTCTTTTTGGATAATTTAATATTTCTATTTAGTTGCAACTAGTAATTTACCCGCGCAAACGCGGAGTAACATTTTTTTAATATTAAATTTTGATAGATGTGTTTTAAATATATAACAATTTTTGTTATTTATATGCATATAGTTCTGTAGATTTATAGTTTAGCATTATTAGTTATACCATTTTAATATTAGAAAATATTAGAACAAAAAATAAATATTAAAGCATTTTTATTACTTTTTATTTTTGTATCAATTTTCTGTTGTAGACTTATTTGATTAAATTGAGTTTTAACTATTGATTTTTTTACATATTGGAATTTAAAACCCATAATGGTTATAGTTTTTAATAACAAATTTTAATACATATATATTCTTTTTGTTATTTGTTGTTTAATAATAATTTAAATTAAAATTTTTGGGTCTAAAAATCTATTGATACTAATTAAATATTGAAAAGTCAAGTGAATAAATTTTTTAAAAATCTAAAGACTCCAAACCCATATAAAAATAAACCAAAAAAATAAATGAAAAGGAAAAATAATTTATAAAATTTCTGAATTGTATCGTAAGTGAGATTTAAAGTAATACGTCATATATAATAAATTATTTTAGAATGTCCTATTTTATTTGTCATTTAGTAAACCATTTGTGAAGCCCAGATGGAAATTGATGTTCATGGTCAATGACATAAATAATAAACCCACTTACTAAACCCATTTTTGAAACCCTTTTCTAATCCAAAGTAATCGTCATTTTGTCTTGCCGGAAGAGAGGAAGCTCAATATCCAATCATGGTTTGGTTTTGTTAAGTGAGAGAAAATCGGAGTTGCATGGGCAAGATTCTTCTTTTCTTTTGACTTTTGTGCGGATGCTTCATCTCCTCTGGATATATTTTTGCTGACCACCGTTTTCCGACAGCATCTGGATTGAGATTCCGACAGCATCTAGATTGAGAGGAGGATAATCAAATTTATAGCTGAAGCTCAAATTATCATCGAATTAAGAAGACAAAAGTAAATTGGAAGAATCAGCAAGACGCCATGGGCCGACTTCTCCTTTTTCAGTGCTGGTAATAGATCTAGGTGAAATAACAATCAATCTCTTTATTTATATTTGGAAAACTCATTCATCTATTTCAATTAGAAAAAAAAAAAAAGAATTGGTATAGTCAGAAAAAATTTAGTACTAACTTTTAGATGGCTTTTGCAAATGGTGTTTGACTGCCTAATTTTCTTGATGAAAATGTGTAATTGAGTCTTAGCCAAACGTTTATAGTATTCTGACCTTTAGATGATTGGAACTAATTGTCTAATTTTCTTACTGAAAATGCTTTTGTTAAGACGATTACATATAAAAACGCTTAATAAACATGGTAATGTATACATATACATGTGGTGTAAATATGAGATTTATTTACTGACATGATGTTGACGGTCATGTGTAGATCGTTGTCATTTAGAAAGAAAGAGGCAGGTGGTGCAGTTATGATTCTGGAATGCCTAAAGAAAAATAGTGGTAAGTTCAAGGATTAGAAAAAGTTAGGGAAGAGGCTAACCTTAGTATCATCAGATTCATCGTCTTCATAGAAAGATACTTCCTGAACAGAAGATCGATAAGCTGAGAGTGAGTTTAGAAGAACAAATTAGGAGATATTAATAGAGAATAATATATAAAATTAATTAAACATACCTATTGTTTTTATCATTACCTGTCAAATGAAAAATTTAGTAGATGCGATGTCGTTTGTTTAGCATAAACTATTACTTTCATCTTTTTGTTCAAACTCAATGTTCTTACTTTGTTTGTTGTTTACTTCATGTGTCACCATTTCCCCAATATGGTGGACTTGAATTCTACAGGCGGTTTTGAAAGGCTTGATGTTCTTCAAAAGGCGGATAGGAAATGCATAATCGTTTTCTTAAGCACATAAATTGAGTTGAGGTGTGTATGTGCATCTCCCTTGTCGATAGTATTTATATTGTGTGAGGAAGTTACCTTAGGTTTAGGCTGAATATTCTGGAAAGTTGGAATATAGAGTAAAAGATTGATCGTGTAGTTGGAAAGATTTTAACAGAATGTATATTTTGTGATTTAATTTCAAATATTTGGGTTTATTAATACATATAATAAAATAAACTTGTTGTATCAAAAAATTATTGATTAGATTTAATCCGCGTTTAATTTGGAGAGTTTTAACTATTTTTTGGTAACATTCTTGATGCGAGATTTAGGTAATGTTGTTAGCCGAAATTTCGAAACGAATATTTGTATCTAAAAAAGGTATCTTTAGATTTATTGATTTGATCTGTTTTAATTTGATACTAGGATAGTACCTGCGCTTTTGCGCAGGATTAATTATTATTTAAAAA
>OVBI01002928.1:0-15753 GCA_900406495.1 Sisymbrium altissimum
AAGACGATGAACTGTAACGAGCCGTTGTAACGGCTAGAAGACTTTATACTTAGTCTTCGTACATGTGCCGTTACTCGAGCTAATCAAACTAATCCAACGGCTTAGACTAAACACTCTAACACACCTAGAGTCTTTCCCATACTTAAGCTATTTCCACTTAAGCTAAGAAATCTAATGACTACCTCAACAGATCCGTATCTCTTTTCTTGAAGTTCTAAATGTGGAGAGCAACAGAATCAATGACACGTTTCCTTTTTGGTTGAGTTCTCTGCAAGAGCTACAGGTTCTTGTCCTTCGCTCCAATGCATTCCATGGACCGCTAAAGCAAACTGGATTTTCTAAGTTGCGAATCCTGTACATATCTCGTAACCAATTCAGTGGCGCTTTACCCTCAGATTGCTTTGTGAATTGGATTGCAATGATCAGTCTAACGAATGAAGATAAAGATCAGTCCAACGGAAAGTCAAAGTACATGGGTAGTGGCTACTACATCGCTTCAATGGTTTTGATGAATAAAGGCGTCGCTATGGAACTAGTACGTATCCTAAAGATCCTCACAGCAGTTGACTTTTCAGGAAACAAATTTGAAGGAGAGGTTCCGAGGTCCATTGGTTTATTGAAAGAGCTTCATGTTCTCAACTTATTAAACAATATTTTCACTAGCCACATCCCATCATCAATGGGAAACCTTAGAGAGCTCGAGTCACTGGACGTTTCCCAAAACAAGCTTTCAGGAGAAATCCCACAGGAGCTAGGGGACCTCTCATACCTTGCCTACATGAACTTCTCTCATAACCATCTTGTGGGTCTAGTACCAGGAGGCACTCAGTTTCGAAGGCAACCTTGCTCTTCTTTCGAGGACAATCCGGGACTGTATGGTCCTTCACTTGACGAAGTTTGTGTTGATATCCACGCGAAGACATCACAACAATATGAAACGCCAGAGCCAGAAGAAGATGAAGAAGAGGTGTTAAGTTGGATAGCAGCTGCAATAGGATTCGGACCTGGTGTTTTCTTTGGATTAACGATGGGATACATATTGGCTTCCTACAAACCAAAGTGGTTCATAAACCCTTTTGTCCGAAACAAACGGAGAAACATAAGCACCAGAACACATTAAAAAGATGATGTTCTGAATTTTAAAGAAGTTAATAATATAACTATTATATTAGAATTGTCTCGATGAATGAATAAATTAAATTAATATATTGATGTTTTGGACTGCAGGACAATGAAGGTTGAGCTGAAATTATTTTAGCTATTTCAAAATATTTTAGTTTTTATATCAGATTATCACATTATAAGTTCTAGTTGTTGTTCTCTCGTTTAGCATTGTGTGTTTCTCATCAACTATGTTCATTGTTTCTCTGTATTTGAAGAACCATGTTTGTTAATTTCATAGTCACACACATTTGTTTTTAACTTTTTTTCTATGTTCTATCAATTCATATGGACAATGATGTGTAATTCATTTAAAGTCCATTAACAAAACGTAAATCCAAAATTATCTGACAATCCAAACACCAAACCATTATTATTTGACATGAATCATGATATTTTGTAAACTGTTTACAGAACACAATGTTTCTCAATAAGGAGGAAAAGAGTATTAAGTAGTGTTGACAACTTTCTGTAAAGAGTCGTCGAATCCTGTATTGTTTCAACCGGGTCGATTTCTTAAAAACATTTCATCAATGGAAAACAATGATAACTTTGCAAATCATCGTTTTGCTATTCAAGGAAAAATAATGCTAGATAGTAGCTCACATTAGAATATCTTTTGTTGGAGTCTTCTTCGGTGAAAATTCAAAAAAAAAACTTAAATAAATTTTTAAATCTCTTTAAAGAAGATAAGTCAAACTTTCATTCTTATCTCTTAAACGTTCTTGATTAAATCATAGCTTATATGAGGACCCTAAAATCCTATTCCTAGACGAGTTATTTACGTCTGGGAGTACTTATCCAGACTATATTAACATTTTAAGGTACTTTAGATTGTGGGTGTACTTTTGGCTTAAAGAGTGTTATTTTTGGGTCTAAATTGACCTTCTCATTTAGTTGGCCTAGTTGCGTTTTAAAGCAAATACTATCCATCTCATCAGTACATAACAGTCGTCCATTTGAGAAAATCGTATGGTTTATATTTATTACTTTAAATTGTACTTATTTCATCTCAACCATTGAATTTTATTAAATACTTATTACATCTAAAGGTTGAGGCTTATTAGGTAGATATGCACAGTGGTTGGGCATTACTTTTTAGAGAAATAGGGAGAAAAAAAAGATGTCGTGAGTTCTTCCTTCTCAGATGAGCACCTTATCAGATAAGGTAATTTCATTTTTTTTTTTCGCTCTTGATGCTTCACTCTGTTCTTTGCTTACTTCGTCTCTCTATCTAATTTCAGGTTAACATGGGAGACCATTGTTTGGTAATATGTGGTGATTGGAGCTGTGCCGTGAATGGAGAGTGGAATTTTGTGATGGACAAGCAGCGGATGTCCAGAGTTCTTCTGTTGGCCGAAGAAATTTCTTTAGAAGACTTGAAGAAGACTGTCGTCAAAGAGTTTTATGGGGAAAAAACAGTGTAGACATTATTGTCTCACTGAGTTATTGGCCTCCAAATAGCAAAGAATTGGCCTATTAAATGTGAGTTTCTACCTGGTCAGAGGATATATGAAAGCAAAACCAATGACGCTTTCGATCATTATGTCGTAACCAGCGACCCACTGCCGGGAGTGAAACCAGAGGCAATAATGGGATCAAATGGACGGCCTGGTATGGACAGAAGGGCTTCTGGGTCGTCGTTGCCGGGTCAGGTGGACAGCCTAATATGGATAATTACGGGTCCGCATCCACAGGAACTGGTTCTGGTGGACGGTAAAATATGGATAACCACCCTTAAACTCAATGGATGGGCTAAACCATTGTACGGCGTAACTTTCACTTTTATCCCTGTTATGTATGAAATATTTGATGTTACACTCAATTCTCTTTGGTTATGTACGAAGTATTATATTTGATAGAAAAGGTGGTCATATGCACTTACTTATCATAACCTATCCATATGGATTACATAAAATGGACGACTAACAATGGACACTCATTACATGTCCACAACCTCCTTGAAAAAATCATTTCTCAACTAAGTCAAGTCTCAAACTACACCATCCTTTCAGTTACCACAACTTTAAGTTGTAACATCCCCAATCGTAAAGTTAATATTGATTCAAATACTAAAAAGTATCCACGGAGAGTGAGCAAAATGGATAGACAAAAATGGTCACATGGATTAAAAATTAGTTAGTGGAATCAGATTTAACATCACAAAACATAACCACTTTCAGCATTCACCCGAAACATTACAAACCGTTATAGACCCTTAACTTAATAGAATACAACAAAGAAAAGGATCTAAAAAAAGGCTGACCATAAATACCTGTCCGAAAAACCTAGCCACAATTATCTGTCAGCCATAACCTATCCACCTAAAAACCTAAACTGAACTACAAGAATAGTAATCAGGGAGAATACACTCATTGTAAATGTCCATCGCGTACTGTTTGCGGAAATCATCCACAAGGTCATCACTGATACCAGACATAGAGGATGGTGGGTCTCCATTGCAATGCATCTCCATATATTTGATGGCCAAGGAACCGCAATCCCCTGAATGATGGCTCTCGTAAGTGCCGGTTATCTGGTTCCATGTAAAAGGCTCAAGCCCCCGAAACTGCGTCTTCTTCAGTTTTGCGAGGTCGAGGCGCCAGGGTCCATGATGAGTCCTCGCTTCATAATCAAACCTGAGAAATCAATTGCTTCATTTGTATACTGTCGAGATGTTAAATTATTCAGGTTATCATATACAAAAAAGGAAATCGAAGTCTTCACCTTCTCAAAAAGACGGCGAATGACAGAAAAAAAAAAAAAGCCTCCATTAGCGAACAGGTTACAGCTACGGGTTTTCAAAGAGAGCAAGGGAAAGAAAAATCGGGACTAACAAACTCCAATTGCAAAACACCCACCAGCCGACGGTGTAGAGTCGCCGAGATTAAACTCGAAATCAACCGTCGATTCACCGGGATTCAACTCAGGAAGAAGAAAGAATCTGCAAATTTACCACAGACGATAAATGGAATTACAATCAAATTAGGGTTTTTATTTGAGAGGAACAAAAGAGAGAGTTAAAAGAGGGAGATGAAAACAGGTGACAGTTGGTTGAAAAGTAACAAGGGAAATAATAGTTTGGTTACGTTTGAGGGTTTGCCCGACTTTTCCACCCCTCAAAGTACACCTACACCAAAAAGTACCCTATTTGTTAGATTTTAGGGATAAAGTACCCTTTTATGTTAATAACTCTTCCTAGACAGGTGTCACTTTAGTAGCTTTTAGTGAGAGGAGCGAATCTATTTTGCTATCTAGCTGCTTTTCATCCAAGTAACCGTTGTGGAAATTGCATGTTTTGACTGCGTTATGAGCTTTGTGGGCTTCAAATGTTGAGATTGGCCCACTGCTTCATTTTTGTCTAGTCCTTTATTTTACTTAGGAAACTAGTTTTTTCTATATTCCATTTTCCTTTCTATAATTTATTTATTTATTACTATTTTAGATATAATTTATATATTTATTGAATTTATTATCTTGATTTTGACTGTTATATTTTCATTTTTATTTTCATTCCAAATTTATTTTATATTTATTTTCATTTTTAATTTTATATGTAATTTTAATTTTAACTTTCGTTTTAGTTTTAGGATTCTTTTTATTTTTCATTTTAATTACAGTTTATTTTTAAAGTTTAATGTTAAAGTTAGACTTGAATTTTAATTTTACTTTTATTTTCTTATAGTTATATTTTATATTTTTTTGTAAATTTAATTTTCATTTATTTTAAAAAATATTTAAAAAATTTGTCCTCTAATTTTTTTTTTGTTATTCTATATATAAATAATTTTTTTTAAAGAACGTAAATAAATTATTAATGTTATTTATTTCCCATGCGCAATATTTTATTGTAAGTAATAATAAAATTTTCAATCGGATGCTATTGATTGTTACAATCCTAAACCAAACAACCTAAACTATTTCCATTCCAACCAAATCTAACTAAACCAACAAAAAAAAAAACACAAACATTTGTGTACACACCGCAGAAAAAAAAAACGCTAAAAGAAAAAAAAAACCATTTTTGTGTATTCAGGAAAGGAGATTTGCAGTTGTAACTGTTGCCGATCCGTATTAAATACTTATATGCGGCACTACATATTAGGAGGGATATATATAATTTTTAATAGCATAACAAAAAACGATCAACATTAACCTAACTGGTGTAGGAGATTTAAATTCTTTCAGTAAATGCTATAGAAAGCTGTGCCGAGTCCCATGCATTTAGGAGGACACTCCATTTCCTCTGCATAGCACTCAGGAGACGTTAACCCCTATTTCACGCGATAAACCTTGTACTATGCTTTTTGTAATCGTTTATTTTGCCAAACGTCTTTATCAACATAAATGAGCATTATTTGCATCAAATCCAGTAAACCCTTTTTTTTGGGTGTAAATGTTAAATTTATACCAATTTTTTGGACAGATTTTACAGAGCTGATACAAAAAAACAGGAAAAACTAAACATTTGTTCAAAAGAAAGATAAATAAATAAAAAATATTAAAAAAACTACAATGCTCAATTAAAAGCACAACAGTATATATAACCATAACCAACACCTATTTCTTTTTCCGCGTAAGTAACTTATATTCCTGACGTGAAATTACCACACACAAAAAAAGATGTATCCCAATGTGTAAAAAAGTATATATTATTGTTTTAAGAAGTTGGCAGGAAAAAAAACCTTTTTCAAGGTTATTTATATATTACGGCCTTATGGGTCTAACTCGTAACACATAGAGGTGAGAGAAAAGAGAATTGTAATAGACACCAAAATTATCAAAACATCTTCAATCTCCAAGAGCAACTTTATAACCTCAAATATAAAATTTGATATATTATTTAAAACCTTATATTTGAATTATTTTTGTAATAAAAAGAGTTGATTTAATATTTTAAAATTTTGAAATATTTTGAAGAGTAACCCTTCATAAAAGAACAGTTATTCCCTAAATTCTACAAAATCGACTAATTAAAAAAATTTATCATGAGTTATTTCGTAAAGCAAGAAAATTTATCATATCATTCATAATAAATCTACCATCTAACATTTTATAAATAATTTTTTTGCTCATCATTTCTAATAAATCTATCATCAATCTTTTTGTAAAATATATATATATATCATCGCTTTCATAAATATACCACCACATAAATACCAAATTCATCAATGTGATCGCCAGAATCATCAATAATGTCGAAATCATCAAATCTGTCGAAACCCGATATCTTTATTACAAAGTTTTAATTTTTTCAACAAAATTAAAACAGAAAATCCAAATTAAAAGCCTAATCTATTTACTGCCATCATCGCTATTAGCAAATCAACCAAACTGCAACCATCGTTGGAACCTGCAAAACACGCGTTAGAGATTAGCCGTTACTTCCCCTTGCACGAAGTTAAGGTTCAAAGAAAGAATGAAAGAAAGAAAGAGACGAACTCGGAGGAGGAGGAGGAGGAGGAGAAGGAGGAAACTTGAGAGAAGAGAAGAACTTGGGAGAAGGAGAGAACTCAGGAGTAAGAGAAAGAATTTGCCGAAGGTGAGGAAGAAGGAAGAAATCTCCCTAGATCGCCAGTGCAAAGAGCTGCCATCGTATTAGTTTTTACGTTTGGTCAAATGAAAAAAAAAAGTTATATTTGGTTTTTTTTTGTTTTTGTATTATTTTTTTATTAATGAGTAATGGCACAATCGTAATATAAATAAATATTCAAAATTTAAATGACATTTCACCAGCATTCTCTGTTCTCAAAATTTTGAAGATCATTTTAATAATATCATAACTTTTGGAGATATTCTAGTAATTATCTCTTTGATTTATTATTTTAGTCTCTATAATTTTTACTTCATAAAAGTTTACAAAAATTCTTATAAAATTTAATTTTACATATTAAATTAAAGAAATATATTAATATTTAAAATGATAATACTGAAAAAAAAATATTATTCAAAACAGATGTTTTGTGAAATGTTAAAATTCTAAATTAATAAAAAAAAAGAATTTTACATGCGGCACGGGCTTATCCATTTGATGGTATTTGGTTGTGGAGTCATCTATGTTATTTTCTCTAAATTTTATGCCAAGGTTTGAAGACGAATTTATCGACGAAGCAGTGATTTTGGCCATTTTTTTCTTCTCTTGCGAGGAGGTAATCAGTCAGGTGTTTGTAGCTGGCTATGACTGGTTTATCAGTGTCCGCGTGTAAGATTTGGTGGTCCTGTCTGGCATTCTCCGTCAGTTGTCAAGGTTTTTTCTTCGAGCCAAGTTCTCTTTGCATGTTTCAGTTTTTTTTATTGGTCATTTTGGAATGGTTCCTTTGCTTATTTCCAGTGTGGCCTTGCGTTAGCTTCTGTCATGCTGTTTCCTAGTGGATCTCGGTTTAGCTTCTTGGTATCTCTCTGGTTTCCGATCCTTTCCGTTTCTCTTTTTTTTTTGGCTCAGTTTCGGTAAATTTTGGTTCTTTGAAGATGGTGTGGAAGTTTCCTTAGTCTTTGATTCAGGTTTAAAGCTTTGGTCTTTTTACTTTCGTTTAACAGATTCATTCCCGTTTTTGTTGTGTTTAATGCTTGTACATCTCCCAGTGTGTTGGGTTTTGTCTCCGTTGTGTGGGATGGTATCTCCGGTATCGTTTCGTATGATAGCCAGCTTAATTTGGTTTAATGTGACTGTAATGACTCTTCTGTATGCTTTTGTACATGATTGGTTGGATTGTAACTGTAAATTATTTGTTGTAGAATTTGATATGTAGAATTATTTTCTATAGCTGTATCTTCGATAGCTGTAAATAATAAATGCGAAAATAATAAATAAAGAAAGATATTCCTACAACTCTTTATTTTTTTCTACAGGTTTAAAAATAAGGGTTTATGAAATAAGGATTTTACAGCTATGTTTTGCTGTAAGGGTTGTAATTTTAAAAATTAATATAAAGCATGAATGATAATTTTAATGTTGTAGATAAAAATTAAAGTTAAATACATTACTTACAGCGCAACCAATCAATCCTTTTATCATATTACTTTTTCGAAATAGATATTTCTTAATCTATTTAGTAATAAAATAACATATAATAAAAAAAAAGATTATAAATGAGTTTTTCAAATCTATGCATGATCAAATGCTGAAAAGACTCTTTCCAATCAAGGTTTGGATCAACTACCAATAATTTTTTGCTTCAAGTTTCAAATGATAAGAACATATTTTTGTTTTGTTAAATTCTACAATAATTACATATTTTCTCGCCTTTATAGTAAATCACATATTTAATTGAATAATAAATTACTACTGTATTAAAAGAATGACTTTTAAAATTTTTCTATTTTTTTTTTAAAGATTAATTTTTTAGATTGTAATTAGTTTCATTTTACTTTAAAATTAAATGATAGATTAAAATATAAAAAATAATATATAGTTAAATTTGAGTAGAAAACAGAAAGTAATAACTAAAAATATGCACTTAAGTTTTAATATATATGTGAAAAATCTAAAAAATCAATCTTTAAAAAAAAGAGAGAGTATTGATTTTGTGACAAATTAAGGTTAATTTTTCCTCAAAAGCAACTAAACTACTTCTCCCCCAACCGTATTACTCCGTATGGGCATCGAGATCTGCACAGCGCCAGGCGCCCCACCCATCTCATCGATTTTCTTGGAACGCCATTAAAGATGTTATATAGGGTCTACTTGAATATGTAGGTTGATGCCATTGAATAACTTATCTTTTATACTACGATGATTCATGGCACTTTTTAATCTATTTTATAAATTGTATCACTGACCACGTTTTGTGACGCTTGGTTAAAATTTTTCAATAGTACTATTGTTTATTCTCATTGGTTAGTCTATATATATACCATTTGAATATAACACTTTGAAATCAGCTTCTAATATACTTACTAAATATCTAAAATATATGTTTTATTTTTCAAAACATTTTTTATTGATTAACACAACTGACAATTTATAAATAAAATTAAGATGTTTAATAATTTTGAAATTCCTCTCATGATAGTATTTACTACTGAAACACTTTTGTTTTCCTAATCACATAAATCCATAAGTAATAATACACATACGTCGCATTTAACTGTACACTAAAACTGAATCTTCTTCAAAGAAAATATGTCTTAAATTTTGTTATTGTAGTTTTGAACAGGAAGAAAAAGATGTAGTATCTTTTCATTTTGTGTATGTGTATTTCGTACTTAGTAATAAAACCCACCACCCCACAAGGCCACAATTAATAACCGAGTTTAAGAACTTACAACAATTACATCATAAATCAAAATTAAAAGGTTGAACCCAAGAGTGGGTGAATATTTCATATATAATGGATGAGTGGACTGATTTCTTCTTTCACTCCCTATTTAATTTTTACTATATCATTTGAATCTAAAGGTGAAAAGGCCATTTAACCTTGTAACGGCATTTTTATGAATTCTAAAGCATATAATTGGAAATATAAGGAGGTAGATAAAAGAAGTAGTTGCTCTTTCTTCACTCCTATTTATTACTGGGTCCCCTTTATTACTCATGAATGTGGGTAGTTACTCCATAAATGTAGCATTATCTAAACATTCACTGTTTCTTTGGTAAAAATTTAAAGAAACGGGACAAATAATAGGTGCGCGGTTTGTTTTATTTGATGCTGGACTGAATTATTTTTACCTCTACATATAGCTGTCCTAGAAAAGAATAACTTCTAGTGCAAAAACAAAGTAGTTAATTTATCTTCAGTCTAATATTCAAAGAAGAAGAAATCTATATGTAGTTAAGTGCTTATATTCAAGTTCCAAGTCTAACCGGTGTTGATTATATATTTTTCCTAGGAGAATTAGTGTGCTGGTGTGTAGAACAAATTAAAATATAAAAACAAAAAACTTGCCTCATTATACTATACAAAGAGAGAGCAAAATTATTAATTCGTTTGGTCATCACTTGCTCAATTTACACTTCACTTTCTATATATGTACACAGAGCCATCTCTAAACGAAAGGCCACAACACAACTTAAAATAGAACCAAAGAGTAAACACAACACGAGTTTTTGTCCTCTTTTTTCTACTCTTTGGTAAACTCTCCAATGAAGAATTTAAAGATGGTTTTCTTCAAGATCTTCTTCATCTCTTTAATGGTAGCATTAGCCATGAAAGGATTTGGGATCAACTTAGAAGATCTCCAAAACTTTTTCCTCCATAACCTTGAAACCATAACCCTTCTTTCATTTCCTCTGCTTTTCCTGTTGATTATCTATATGTTAAGTCGGCCCAAACGAGTTTACCTCGTTGACTTCTCCTGCTACCTCCCACCGTCCCATCTCAAGGTCAGTGTCAAAACGCTGATGGAACACGCGAGACGTGCAAGAGAAGCAGGCATGTGTTGGAAGAACAAAGAGAACGACTATTTGATTGAGTTTCAGCGGAAGATTCTTGAACGTTCCGGTCTCGGTCAAGAAACATGTATCCCAGAAGGTCTCCAGTGCTTCCCGCTTCAGCAGGACATGGCAGCTTCGCGTAAAGAGACAGAGGAAGTCATATTCGGGGCTCTCGACAATCTTTTCCGTAACACTGGTGTAAAACCTCGTGAGATTGGTATCTTGGTGGTGAATTCTAGCACGTTTAATCCAACACCATCACTTGCTTCCATGATTGTGAACAAATACAAACTCAGAGACAACATCAAGAGTCTAAATCTTGGAGGAATGGGTTGTAGTGCTGGAGTCATAGCCGTTGATGTTGCAAAGGGATTATTACAAGTTCATAGGAACACTTATGCTATAGTAGTAAGCACAGAGAACATCACTCAGAACTTGTATTTGGGGAAAAACAAATCAATGCTAGTCACCAACTGTTTGTTCCGGATGGGAGGAGCCGCTGTTCTGCTTTCAAACAGATCTAGAGACCGGGGACGCGCGAAATACGAGCTTGTTCATACCGTAAGGATCCATACCGGATCAGATGATAGGTCCTTCGAGTGTGCAACACAAGAAGAAGATGAAGATGGTATAATCGGAGTTACCTTGACAAAGAATCTACCAATGGTGGCTGCGAGGACCCTTAAGATCAACATCGCGACTTTGGGTCCTCTTGTTCTTCCAATGAAAGAGAAGCTAGCTTTCTTTGTGACTTTCCTCAAGAAGAAGTACTTTAGGCCGGAGTTGAAAAATTA
The DNA here is from genome assembly GCA_900406495.1 of Sisymbrium altissimum. NCBI lineage: Eukaryota > Viridiplantae > Streptophyta > Magnoliopsida > Brassicales > Brassicaceae > Sisymbrium > Sisymbrium altissimum. The sequence goes on from OVBI01002928.1 coordinate 11,329, forward strand.
TACACCGGATTTCAAACTGGCCTTTGAGCATTTCTGTATCCACGCTGGTGGAAGAGCTCTAATAGATGAGCTTGAGAAGAATCTTAAGCTGTCTCCATTACACGTTGAGGCATCTAGAATGACACTACACAGGTTTGGTAATACTTCTTCGAGCTCAATATGGTATGAGTTGGCTTATACAGAAGCTAAAGGAAGGATGAAGGAAGGTGATAGGATTTGGCAAATTGCTTTGGGATCAGGTTTTAAGTGTAACAGTTCAGTTTGGGTGGCTCTACGCAACGTTAAGCCTTCGGTTAACAACCCATGGGAAGATTGTATGGACAGATATCCGGTTGAGATTGATATTTAATTCTGTTTAGGCCAAATTTGGCTAATTATCGAAACTATCTTGTCTTTGTTCAATTTGTGGACCATTTTCTTGTGTTTGTTCTTTAAAGAGATTGCATCGTATGTTTGTTCCTGTCTCAGGCTACTTTTTTTTTTCTGGTACTTGTTTAAGTAAGAATTGATGGATAATATTAATATTCTTTACCTAACTGTCATCCAAGAAAACACAAAACACAGCAACCATTTTGTTTTACTGGTCGCTAATTAAAAGGCCACTGATAATCACGATGGAATCAAGAGTTAAGCGATTTTAGGAGTAGTTACAGTCATGCTCACAGATTTAGTAACCTAAATGCAGCGAAGATATTTGAAAAATTATCACGTAAAAGGCCTCATGACATAAACAGCCACGGCTACGGTCCCTACGGATTAGCCACTTCTGTAACCATTAGCACAAGTTGGCCAAAGTCCATCAGTGGGTATATACCGAACATATGTAGCTAGTCAAAATTTCGGAACCTAGCATAAATTACCAAATCCTAACCGAATTTTCTCGAATCTGAACCGAATCAAATTATAAAATAATCCGAATGAAATAAATATTTATATACGGAATTAATCGATCCTGAACTAACCCAAACCCGTTTAAAAGAAATACTTATATATATATATATATATATANTATATATATATATATATACATAAATATTAAAATCTATAATATTTAACTAAAATCAAAAAATTATTTTTATTATAATTTTTTGTCTAAAATAAAATATAATTTGATCCTAAAATAAAATTTATTTTTTAGAATCCAAAAAAGTGAAACCTGAAAAATCCAAATTAAACTGAATCGAATGATTATATAACCCCAAATATGATCTATTTTAAAAAAAAATCAAAAAACCAAAAATCCAAACCAAACCAAACAGAATAATAAAATGTCCATCCCTTTTATAATCATGTCTCTCTTCTTAATTTACTTGTAATTTTAGGTTTCAGCATGTAAATAAAAAAACATTGATGCGTTCAGAAAAAAATAAACATTCAATTTTGTTTTTTCTAAATAAAGATATCATTCATTTTATATACCTAATTATAAAATAGACTGTAAAATAAAAATATTCATACTAAATATTAATAAATTTTATATTAAAAATTAAAACATCATCTAATTGAAATAAAACAAATTCTCTAGTCAAGTATTAAAAGATGGAGGAAGTATCATTTTTACAATTATTAAATTTATACTAATATGTTAATAATTAGATAAAATTAGTACTTCTTATTATTTAGTAACATTTAAATAAATAGTCTTAAAAGTAATTAACTTAGAAATGAAGACCAAAAAGCTATAAATGCTCAGATTCAGATAAAATAAAATAAAATAATACTAAACTAGTTTTCCCATTGATTCCTTATACCTAGAAAAGTAGTTTTCTTAAAATGATTGAATTGTTGACACGAATTCTAATATCAAAGAAATATATTCGTTATCATTAATCAAATTATAAACTAAATAAATCTCAGAACTCTAGAACTCTTAAAACAATAAAAAATAAAATACAATATTCAGAAATTAATAAAATTGATAATTTTTCTTTATTTTCGTTAATATTGATATTCATTTTGATAATTCAACGAAATTTAAAATACTAATTTTTTAGATATTATGGAAATCAACGGTAAAAGTAATATTATAGATGATCCTGCTGCATTAGATACCCATACCCGTCCCATCATTACTAAGTTAATGGACTAGTTACATTCCAAGGCTGCTGGTCTAGGATCTGTAGTTGGAAGTACTGGTCACTCTCAGATTAACGTGATGAAAACGAGTTGGGGACATCAATATTTATTATGTTTGCCTGTAAAAGTAATGTTTCAGTATGTAGTCTGTATGATGATCTCCATCTTGTCCTTCATGGATTTAATTGTCGCCTTCATTGATGCCATCTCAATCTCCATGTTGAGCATCTATAAGGGAGAGATAGTTGCATGTTCGTACCTTCAGTGATCAACATAGATCGCTATGAAGGACTTACATCGATACAAATAAAGAATAAAATTATCAGAAAATATCCGTTCATTAATCACAATCTTTTCATAGTTGATAGGATTACAAATATATTCATATTTAACTATGTATTATTCACCAAAAAAATATTTAACTATGTATTTTTTTGTGTATTCAATATTATTTGATTCCTCTTCTACCATAAAAAGATTGTATATAACTTTTTTTCATGCTACCATAAATAATATACTACAACATAAAATTATCTTCTATTATCTCTTCAATTTTATGATGGTGTTAGAACCTTGATTCAATTCCTCTAGATTAATGTTTCATTATTTTGACATTACAATAAAAGACTCTTTAATTGTTTTGGAAAAATTAGGTTTTCCTTTCTTTCAACTTTTTTTTTTTGGATTTTAATATTAAAAAAAACGAAACAGCAATAAAATTTGTGTTTGTCTCGTCAACAAGACTTATGATAAAGGCAGTCATATAACACGATTGCTTTGATTATAGAAGAAATATGCTCATTTACGACTCTAAGATGAGAACTTTATCAGATGCATGCAAGAAAGATGAAGATGATTCTATACTAGATACTAGGTAATTCTTCCATATTTATAAAACAATTAAAATAGAATTATTGATTACTGTTCGCTTTTATTTATTTATAAGTTTTAATGGGTTTATCAATTGTATGTATGTATATTTAGTCGCTTTATGTTATGATCTTGATTAAATATGTAATTTTGATATAAGAATTTAGATGAATTTGGTTATTTATTTTTTGAATTTTTAGTGGTATATATTCCTCTTATTTAAAATACAATTAATCTTTAGTTATATTTAGGCTAAAATTTGGTTGGTTCTTCATCTAATTTGATATATGTTGTCTTAGAAAAAAATTAAGAAATATTGGTTATTCATTCCAGATTGTTTTTCAACATTTCGTAAGTAAGTATTAGGGAGAAGATTTCTTTGATCTACATTATTGAGAAGAACTTCTAAACCCTATTTTTTTATTTTCTTAATCTATTATGCAATTTTTTTTTTATTTCTCTAGTGTTTTCTCTGCAATTATGTGTGAGTAATTCTTCAGTTAGGTTTACGGATTTCAAAGGGATCATGAATCATTGGATTATACATAAATATGGATATATAAATAGATTGTTTTCACCTATTGTTGTGTTCATTGTTTAGACTGAATCGGTCACTTAGTCTCTGAATTAGGATTCAATCTATTCATCAATTGTGTTACAGATTGTTTGATAGAGCATATGTGAGTGGATTATCCTTAGCCAACGAAAGCTGATGCCAAGGTGATCCATGAACAAATCCAACCTTTTCAATAATGATTGTTTAGAATTCTGAATATAAATGGAAGTTAAGAAATTTAGATTGCTAGATAAATTGATTGATGCCTTGAAAGTGGATTAGTTATATGTTTATGTTCGAGTTCTAAACTGAACTTATTTTGTTCTCTGAATAATTATCTCTGAACCCCTAAGAATTACCCTTGACGTGATACTTTTAATTCATAAGTTTACATTTTCATTATTTATATTTTTTTATTTTCAAACGAAACAAAAAAAAAAACTCTTTTTGTCTTAACTTTACTCTGCTCTCGAAAAATTGTTGTGTAACATTGGTCTATATAGGTTTGATCCCTGAATTACTACATTGCTTACTATACACTTACAGTAGAATTATTGGATTAAAACCTGAGATATCAGCTTTTGGAGTCTGTCGTCAGCTAAATCTCCAGAGATCGAAACACTTCAGATCTTACTGACCACCAAACAACCACCAGTAAACACTTCTGGAATGATCATTTTCTATGGCTGCTGTCAAATGGAAGATTCAGATCAGGTTTATCATTTAAGGTAATTTGAGAACGGTGTCATTCTCTACAAAATAAAAAATAAGAAGGAATCATGTATAGTAAATATTATTTGTGAACGGTATAATTATTTTAATGAAAAGAAATTCAATGCTCCTATTCATTCCTTAGGTCATCATTTAGATCCTAAATATCTTACTATTATTATTTGCAAAGTACATTTATAAAAATACTTGAA
>OVBI01002929.1:0-15752 GCA_900406495.1 Sisymbrium altissimum
ATAAAATATATATACTTTAGTTATTTTGAATTAATTCTATAAACAGTATAGTTAGAAAATAAGATTAAACAGTTACATGTTTTAGCAGAAATATAAAAGAAATGAAAGAAATATAACATGAAAGTAATAATAAACAGTAAAATTCTCAAAATATAGTGAAGAAGGAGTTAAAAATATGAGATCTTTGACAAAAAAAAAGAAGAAAGAGAAATATGAAAAAATATCTAAGAAAAAAAAATGAAACATGGATAAATACAAAANCAAAAGTTAAATAAATAGATGAAGTAAACAAAAGGAAGTTGGTAAAAACGAAAAAAGAGAGGACCAAAGCATCGAACTCTTGATGTTTAACGTAAGCATGGGTCATTTTTACCAACTGAGCTAATACTGATAATGTGTATATTAACTGATAAATAATATATTTGAAATAGTGTGGGGCACGTGCCACAGTTTCTTGCACGTGGGTCCGCCCCTGTATACAACTGTAAGGTAATTTGGTAAATGGCAAATACTATGAGCTGTTTGAAGTTACTATGCTAAAGGTCAAATAGTAAGTAAAATGATAAAAAAAATATTTGAGTAATAAATACAATAATTATCTTTCTTCTATATGAAAGATACATTGGATTCTTTCGTCTGGAAACCTGTTAAAGAGGCTTTTCATATATAGAAAAAATAGATATTGTTTAGACTTTTTAACAATCATATTTGTACTTTTGCTACAATTGTATAGGTGAATTAAATGAGAAATCTTTTTGTAAAATTAGTTAAATTTGGTGAAATACAAAGATATTGATTCAAATTAATAAAATTAATGAAAAGTTATTAGTTAGGGACAGAAAAAAACTTAAGGGTCTGACTGGTGACCAAGGAATTATAGGAAATAAAGAATTCCTTCTCATTCCATAGAATATTCACCATTCATAAGTAATATTTGTTACATATGATTTCCTCTTGTTCTTTTTTTTGCAGAGAATTATAGAACAAAAATATTCTTTATTAAAATTGGGAAGGAACAATAAGTAACAAATATTACTCTTATTCTTTTTAATTCATTCCTTTTCATTCTTTTTTTTTTCCATTCCCATTATTCCTTAACTGGTCACCATTCANTGTTTGAACTGTTTGAAGTTACTATTAGACTTGGATCTTCCTTCGGAGCGCGGAATATATTTAGTTTTTTTTTATCGACATTTCATTAAAGCCAAAAGACATCAAGTTAAAAATGATACACGATTTAAACTCAATAATACTGGTCATATATCACTAAGATGTTTGATAAAAATATTTTTATAATATTTATAAATTGTCATGTAATTGAATATTTAATATATTTTTTACAATAATATAAAATTTTAATCTTATCTTTATATTCAATAATTATATAATAAAATATATCCCGTCTTTAAGATGAGATTTTTTTTATGTGTAGTTTTTTCTTGAAATAATGTGTACTTGTAAATTTAAAATTTTAAGATATGTTAACAATTTTATTCTTATATAGATATATTTGATATTATCAATATGTTACGAGAGAAGATGGTATTTTTAATTGATTTTTGTTTTTATACTTATTAAAATTATATTTTTTTAGAAGTTATCATTTGAGATATACTAATAGTTTTATTTTTAATTATATCATGAAATTATATAGTCTATTCTATTAATTTTATTTTTAATTTTTAATATTTTTATAATTAAATTTATATTTTTATATATTTAAGAAAATTAAAATATGATAAACCGCCTATCAAATTTATCATTTTTAATTATTTTTAATGTTTTTATAATTAAAATGAGTTAATTAGTCTTTGTATTCTATTTTTTAATTGTCTAAATATTTTACATATTTTAATAAAATAAACTATAAAACCCTATAATTATAAAAATATAAACATGTCTCACTATGTGAATAATATATATATTAAATTAAAAGTACAAAAATAGATTTTTATGCTACTTTCTATATATATTTACTAAATATATTTTTATGTTATGTCATGTGTATATTTACCAAAATTTGATTTTATAATTTATAAAATAATTGATTTGTTATGATATTTAATTATATTTATTTTTTGATTTAATATATAATGTTTTTATTAATATTTTCGTTTTTAATTAATTAGAAAAGTGAGATCCATTATTTTAAATTGTTTGGATACATATTTAATTAATATATTTTAATTATGGTAATTAAGCTCTATATAATCGTATGTGATAAAGTTTATGAAACCTATTATACTCTACATATATAGTTTGTGTAAATTACCCTTAGGGGGGTGTATCCAATTGATGATTTGAAGATTTTTGAAGTGAGTTGTATTAAAATGTCAAATCCATTGTTATTCAAACATGAATTTTAAAAGATGCTTTAAAATCCAGTGTTATTGAACTTGTGATTTAAAAATCTGTTTTAAAATCAAGTGTTATTGGAAATATTTTAAGTAGTAAATTTTATGATGTTTGTAGTGATTCTAAAGTGATTTGGTGAGATTTCTTTGCTAAAAAAATAAAACTCCAAATCACATGGTTTTAGATGGAATTCTAAATGCTTTAATAACAATCACCACAACTTTCCTAATTCACCCAAAATCTCCAAAAAACTCATTAAAAATCAAATCACCTCAACTTTTCTTAAATAACATATTCAATACACCCCTATTAATGAAATGTTAAATTTCAATGATATTTATTGTAAATCACTATTAAGAGTAAGATTTATTTCTAATTTGTATCATCTTTTAATAGAATAAATGCTAAAGGTCAAATGGTAAGGCAAATGATAAAAAATATTTGAGCAATAAATACAATAATTATCTTTCTTCTTTATGAAAGATACAATGGATCTTTGGTCTGGAAACCTGTTAAAGAGGTTTTTCTTATATAGAAAAAGTAGATATTGTTTAGACTTTCTAACAATCATATTTGTACTTTTGCTACAATTGTATAGGTGAATTAAATGAAAAATCTTTTTGTAAAGTTAGTTAAATTTGGTGAAACACAAAGATATTGATTCAAATTAATAAAATTAATGAAAAGTTATTAGTTGGGGACAAAACACAACTAAGAAATTCAAGTCTTATTTACTTGACCTTTTCAGGTGTATATCTTCTCCCCCCCCCCCCCCCCCCCTTCTCTTTAACGCACATATATTTTTTATGATCTCCCTGGATTTTGTTCATATATAATTCTACCATTTCTCTTGCCACTCATAGCCAAGAGATTATAAAATTGAGTGTGTGTTTTTTCTTGTCATATGAAAGATGTCTACCAATAATTCGCCTGATGAAGATAATCCGCGATCAGTACTGATGTCACTTCCAGAAGATATTATCTTGGACTGCGTAGCACGTGTACCGAGATCCTATCATCCCATTCTCTCCCTCGTCTCTAAGTACTTCTGGTATTTGGTTACATCCCCTCAGCTATACATGAGACGACAATCTCTTCTAGGGCGCCGTGACGAATACTGTATCTATGTTGCCATCTCTAAAAGCCAAACCTCTACTGTCCATTGGCACGCTCTTATCCAGAAACCCCACAACAAGTTTTGGTTAGTACCTATTCCTTCACTTCCTCCTATGCCTCTTCATGGAAGCTATGTAGTCGTAGGTTCGAGTATAATTGTCATGGGTGGATATTTCCATTGGGGTTTGATCACATCTAGTGTGTCACGCATTGATTGTCAGTCTCATACCTTGCAACCTCTCACTAGATTGCCAAGGGCAGTCGCTGGTTCCGTCTCCGAACTTGTAGATGGGAAGATATATGTAATTGGTGGGTCTAATACTCGTTCCCGGGAGCTGAAATCATCATCTGATAAGATCATGGTTTTTGATATCGAAGCAGAAACGTGGGAGGTTAGGAAGAGGGCAGATTGGGAGGTGAGACAGAGGTGGTTAAGTAGTGTAGAGATGTCGGGTAATATTTACATGAGGGGTAATAAGAATAGCTATGTGTATGAACCAAAGGAAGGTAAATGGGAGAAGGACGAGATCCTGCATTCTAAGGAGTGGTCTAATTCATGCGTTATAGATGATGTTTTATACTACTATGATGTTCATATGAATAGTATAAGAACGTATGATCCAAAGGAGATGGCTTGGGGAGTGGTGAAGGGTGTGGAACTCGGACAGTTTGAGGACGGTTCGTGGTCGCATACAGCGAGATACGGTGGAAATTTGGTTGTGTTTTTTCATAAGGAAAAAGCAATGACGGAGACAACAGAAATATGGTGTGCAGAGATTGCGGTGGAAAGGCGTGAAGGAGGAGAGATTTGGGGAAAAGTTGACTGGTGTGATCTTGTGCTCGATGGAAATTCTCACATTATGAAATGTCTTGTTGTTAAAATTTGATGTTTGAACCATGTAATGGTCGTTTAGTGGTCAGCATTATCTTGCAATTCCAAAATTTTTTTTTTGATTATCATTAAGCAAACATTGGTGGTGTTTCAAAATGCTCTAGGTTCTTATTTCTTAAGCAATATGACAATAATAAGTTTGGTTTGTTGCTGCACTTAATATTTTTTTACTCTAATTAAAAAGTTAATTTGGATGGATTTATGTTTGATGGATATTAGCTTACCAGAGATAATCAAAGAATAAGTTGTCATTGGTATAAGTTGTCGGTATCTTTATGATTATACATGCATTCTGCGTACACTCTAGTATCAATTGTAATTCAAAACTCTTTGATTGCTATCAATAATAATAAAAAAAAATGATCCATATATGTGACGTATGCGTAAATGTCACGAAGCGAGAACTGAGAGAATCAACAGGTAGTCTTTGTGAACCAAATCGGCTTCTATAAGTCCACTGCATCAATATAAAGAACATAGCTCCTATAGAGTGTTCTAACTATCAATATACCCTTGAACAAAGAAAGATCACGGTTAGCCTCGAAAAGGAGCTAATCCATCCAGCCATGTGGTAGCTTGAAAGAACCATGCCAAAGCGAAAGGTAAACCTCCCCAACCAAAGACCTGAAGCCCAGTTTAATTTGCTAAAGCCCAAACAGATGACTCGGTCCAAACAGATCATGGATGTTCACTTGTTCAGTGAAAAAGAAAAGGGCTTTGATTGGTAACCTCCAAAATGGTATAATTGAGTTTTTAAACGCAACTCCGTAAGCATAAAAAATTAAAAAATTGCAAAATGAAAATAAAAACGCAAAAATTTAATCTGTATTTTTACAGAACGAAAATACAAAAAAAAATCTATTCCGCATAAAAGCGAATATTAAAGGCTTAACTGGTTTAATCGCAGCGGATGTGGTTACGGTTGCGGGAGTTTGCGGAAGTTGACGGTTGTGGTTTTAAGCGTTATTAAGCGATTCATACAACTGGTACAGCGGTTAAAAACTGATGCGTTTGCGAGAGAATTATGACTGGTTGACGAGCGGATGAACAAGCGGTTAAACAACAAATTAGCAATATAAACATATTATATAACTATATAAAATATTAAAAATGTATATTATTATAATAAAATTAACTATTAAAAGAATTTAATCTTAAGATTTTATTAATATAAAATAATGATAAGTGTTTAGTGAATAATCAATAGAAAATATCAAATTTATTCATATATTTCATAATTTTAATAATTATTTTAAAAAATTTTAATTTACTAAATTTTTTTATTAACTAACTTACTTTATATATATTTTCTATTATTTTAAATTAATTTTTATTATTTTTAAACATAATTTTTTATTTTTTAATTATGCACCCGCAACCGTCCGCAACCGCAAATGCTAGCCGAAAGTAGCTTTTAATTTTAAGCGATTTAGAGCGATACAAAGCGGTATAAAGCGTTTTCTATGATTATTTTCAAATGCTGATAACTGTTATCACCCGCAAAAGCTGTGTTTGTGGGTGGTAGCGAGTGGTAGCGGATAAACCAATCAAGCCCTTGGCTTTTTAATTTTATAAAATTTATTTCGTAAATTTTCAGTAATTTCGCAAATTTACAATTTGAAAACCCAATTTCATCATTTGGCAATATAAATTACCAATCAAAGCCAGATTTCTGTCCAGACTGGCAAGACTGTATACTCTATCATATTTTTAGTGGATTTATGGGAAGTTTTAAAACGTATCTACAATTTTATCCACAAGATACACTTGGTCAAAAATTAGATTCTATGTTGACCAAATTGTTATTTGTAAAAGGTAAATGATATATACAGTTTTGGAAAATAGTAGCATTTATTGCATGTGTAACAAATGGTCACGAGAATGGAAAGTGCTATTGAAAAAGTCAGCAGGTCCACAATACACACCATAACAATAGCCCCATTCACCGAATCGACGTTGCCCGTTCCTAGTTTTAACGGCACCCCGACCAAGTTACTCTCAACATACAGCAGGTGATAACAGATAATTATTCTGTATAAAGAGAAAGTTTGACCTGAGTCCTGAACATTTGGAACCAAAACACACACATAAGAGAGTTTTTTTCTATCAATTAAAACAAAATTTATTTTTAAAACACAATACAAGATTTTTGAATAACAAAAAAAATAATCACCTTTAAATCAATTCTCACAAATATTAACAAAATTTTAGCTCAAAACATGCACAAGTATAGATGAATAAACTAAGTAATTTAGATACATTAAATTGGTTTTAAATGTAGATGTCTTATTTTATCAAATGACCAACATTTGCTAGTTCATTTTCTAAAACCTTCTCAATTTGTCATTAACTAAATCAACCCAAACTTATTTATTAGATTTTATAGATTATTTATTTCTATGTAAATAATTAGTGAATCATTAATAATTAAAAAAGACCAAAAAAAGTGAACTAGAGTTTGCTTCTTGCTTTAAGAATTATAAATATACATGCTGGTGAAGTGTAAACTGTAAACAAGAACCCACTCTTCTCAAAACGTGGTGCAATGAATAATTCGCCAAGCTACAGAGATGACGCACCAAGCTCGCTTCCTTCACCAACCAGCGCCTGCAGCAGCACATCTCCGACCCGAACCATTACCACCATATCCGGATCCACCATTTTCGTCGAAACCGATCCTTCCTCCTTCAAGCAAGTCGTCCAGATGCTAACCGGTTGTCATAGCCCGACCCACCAACCCGAACCGAGGTACTCACTCCCACCGGTCATACCCGCCCCCTACAAGAAACACTCTTCTTCTTCCTCCTCGGGTGTCCGCATCTACGAACGCCGCAACTCCAAGAACCCTCTCGTGATCAGCCCGGTTTTTAACCCGGTGCATTCTGGGTTACCCGGGAAAGTCCCTTCGTCTCTGATTCTCAGCCCTGACACTCCTCTCCTCCCTGACCCGTTTTACCGCCCCGGGTCTATACATCAGAGCCCGACCGCTTCCGCTTTCCGACCTTACGATCCGGCACGGAGCTCCGACGTGGAACAGAGAGAAATCAGGGAGAAAGGGTTTTACTTGCACCCTTCGCCGTCTTCGACTCGGACAAATCCGGAGCCCCGACTTCTCACTCTCTTTCCGCTGACTTCTCCTCGGGCTTCAGAGTCTCTTCCCGCCTCTCCCTAAAAGCTCATGAGCCCTATTTATATCTAATATAATATAAATAAGTTTTTAGCTGAATTTTAATTTTTGTAATGTAAGCTAAATTTTCATTGATGATGACAGCTGAGATATAGTGATTATATTCTGAGAAAATTGGCTATGATTAACCTTTTGCGAATGGTCCATTTTTAATAATATATCTATGTTATTATAGACTTTTCAGATTTTGTTGGATTTAGATTCATTCATTCTAGATCCGTTTTGTTCTACAAGTCCTGTCGCAATCCAATGTTTGAAGAACAATTTATTACACTTTAGTATATAACCAAAACGGGGTCCTAGCTTTCACTTGCATAAGGATTTGTGAAAAGAGTGCAAAAAATTATGGGTAAAACCGTTAAAGGAATGCCGGAAAGGTGGTACATACGAAAGAGTGGGTGGGGGGGGGGGGANAGAAAAGTTTGTGTATTCTTATAACTTTTCTAAACGCAAAAAAGGATATAACAAAATGATACTAAAGGTCGTGTAAATACAATTGTTGACTTATATTTGAAGATATATATGCAAACGTCGTCAACTATTCCATTTTTATTTTGTATGTCCATTTCTACAAATTAACATAGATCAGAAATGTATAGAAACAACACTTACTTATAGACAATCAACGAAACACAACAATTTGTCGAGAAATATATATAGAACAACAAAACAGGTAAAATGAGCGTATATGCATCATGATCATAAATAAAAAGGAAAAAAAGGAAATTAAAGATAATTAAGAGAAAAAGGGGCAATATCAAGATAAAAGGGAAAAAAAAAAAGTCAAGAATCGTACGTAGAACAAACAGGTGATCTCTTTTTTTATTTTATTTTTATTGACGCATTCGTTGCCCTCTCGCTTCTTTACTCATATTGTTTTTATGTGATTATTCGAATTAAGAATATTGCCTGTAGCAATGCGTGATGACGCTGCACCCACGCCTGTAAGGGTTAGCCCTTTTCCTCTTCTTGCAGTCGTAGTAAGAACGGCCACGACGGCTGCACGGCACATTGTTCTTCTTGAGTGCACCGTAACTGATGTAGCTGCGCCTTGCGGCTAGTTGGCGTCGGTTCGTCTCAGAATCCATCAAGGACTCAAGCCCATCATCGTCTCCAATGCAACCTTGGCCATTGACACAAGATTTGGTCAGGGTCCACGTGGCATTGGCTGATTCGGCGACTACGGCCAGGGTCAACAGGCCAAGTATCAACAAGAACTTGATACCCATTTGGCTTTCTTTGTCTTTGTTTGATGATGAGATTTAAAGGTTTTCTTTTATGGTTATAGGACAATAACTAGTGGTAGATTCTTCTACGCCCTTCCTTGTGAAAGGAGGGAGAATTAGAAGCGGTATTGCAGAAGAACAAATGAGGATGCTTTTGTTGGGGATAAAAAAGGGGAAGACAGAGTGTAATGTTTTGGTTTTTATTTTTGTGGTTATTAATTTTGTTTTCTTGAAGTCTGGCCCTTTTTTTAGGATATATTATTTTTGTTGATTGGTGTCGTTGATTTCTTAGTTTAATTCTGTTAATTTTTATATGTGGCACTCCTCTTTGATCGGGTATTTAGTTTTGTACGGAGAGATTCAATTAATTGAAATGTTCGAATTAGCTTGCAAGCTCAAGGTCTAATTGACGAGTTGCTTTCAGCATGCTTGCACATTTATGTTCGTACAATCACTTACAAATATGTGGATCAGTACATGTAGCCCAACGGTTTGTACTAGCTAGTATTCCCTTTAAGCCTTTAAGGTATCACCCGAGTTCAAACTTGAGATAATGTATATTATTGACAAAAAAAACTACTTCCAAATTGATGTTCAAATACAATATCAGTTCTAATTTTACTTTATATAGATAACGGTTTTTTAGATTTTATGCTTTTTATAAACTAAGAAAAATTACCTGAATTCCCTGTTCTAAGAACATGACAATTTAAATTTATTCGCAAACTTTAGAGTTATTTAATATAAACTCAAATTTACTATATATATATATATATGTTTTTTTTGATTTTTTTGGTTTTATGCTTTTTATAAACTAATAAAAATTATCTGAATTCTCCCTTTTTAAGACATGACAGTTTAAATTTATTCGCAAATTTTAGAGTTGTTTAATATAAATTCAAATTCTGAATATTGACACTACAACACATTTCGAGTGGCTGACGTCGAAGTTATTACCATTAGTCTGGTTAAGTATAATCCGTAGTCAAGTTTAACTTAAACAAAACACAAAAATATAATCCCCCTGAAAACGGCATCCTGAATTCCTGATGACGTGGACAAGCATTATACGTTTATATATATAAAATTATGAGTTTGCATATATCAGAACAAGTGGTGTGAGGCAGAGGCATCTTCTTATCTAGGGGAATTAACTTGGTTTAAAAAGCATCCATAAAGCAGAAACGAATAAAGGAAACCCCATTAACAAACTGTACTTGGAATCGGAAAAGAATAACAGCAATTGCTATAAAGCTCAAGCATAAAAGGCAGACATGGATGTACTGTAGTGTTGGTCTAATTCTAAATCAAGATGAAGTTTTTGCTCCAGCTGCCTTGTTGCTCCTGCTTCTGTTTCGTCAAGCCAAAGAAGGGGAAACACAGGGAGGGGGAGACAAAGAAAGCATAACGAGAAGCGTCTTCAAAACGAGAATGGTGAATCTTCTTTCTGGTGTCACTTTTCTGTTACTTATGTGTCGACCGATGAATACTTTTATCAAAAGAAGGCAAGATCATTAACTTACAATGTTGTATCCTCTTCTTGGTTTATATTTATCACTTCGGTTAGATTCCCTCAAAATGATTCCTACAAAATCTTTCTTTTTTACTTCTTAAACGTGTTCTACAATATAATACTTTGTACTCATATATGCTTGATTAAAAAAGCAAGTGAATACACAACACATACGTATTAAACCAAAACGTCACCAAAAGAGTTTAAAAGATTAGGGATTGTAGGAATAAGAGAAAGAATTAGGGTTTTATTGATCTGATGTTAGAACAGAGTACTGAAAAGTCGGGTCGTCGATGTAAATGATGTCGATCTAAACCAAGAAAGTAAAAGCTGAATGGAAAACTCTCTCCTTTTAGATCTCTGAGTTCTCTCAATATGCCAGTATTTTCTAGCTCGCTTCCTCTGCATTGCCTCCTTTTATAGAGATCTTAAGGTCAGCTATCAGATGTTCTTTTTTAAGATAAAGATTTTTTTTTTCATTTTTCAGGGTTTTCCTTAATCTGTAAGAATATCATTTACTGTTTAAGAGTCAAGGTAAAATTAGGTCAATATATTTGACTAATGAAATGGACCAATTGAAAAAGGATTTAAGGATGTGTTAAGCTCATCTCCAAACAGTACGCACCTATATATACATATAGATAATAAAAAAAATTTACATCATACATCATCCAAAGAACCCAAGTTTTTTGGTTTTTTGGCAATTCTGATTAATACTTTTCATGAAAACTAACCATACGGTAAAGACTAAAGAGAATTGTATCGCTAATCTGGCAAGCTTGTCTGCCTAGTGGTTTACATTAATCCTGGGATCGGAACATATTGAAAATCAGAAGCAGTACAGCGCGTTGATAGGCTAGTGCTACCTCTTAGATAAGTTGCAATCAAAACGACTTTAAATTGCTTCATATTCATATTTGAATCTTGAAGTCGGCTAAACTAATGACTTTTAAAAAATGACATCTTATGACTTGATCTATTGTAGTGTATGAAAGTCATCTAGATATACTCTTCAAATCCAACTATCCAAGTCCGGAAGGCAAGCCGGAATTATTTCATAGGAATGTAAAGCTTTATGCAAATATGCATATAGTAACAATTTTGTCTCTTTAATATATATGTCTCACTAAATAGTTATTTTGCCAGTTTTGGATGAACGTGTGAAAATAAGAAAATGCTAATTGATGTGGAACGATGGAAAGAAAAAGAAACAAAAAACGTAGAAGCGAAGGTTTTTGCCTCATATTTTGTGGGTGTCTGTTTTTGTAGATGGTTAGAATTAATGGACGTGAGATAGAGAAATAGAAAGAGCGACTGTATATTATCTGTATACCTGTTTTAAAAAATAAAATAAAAATCTTTGTACCTATAGATTAAATCATTGAATTGTTTAACCCCCTTAAATCTTTGTATAACTACCAGAGATAATATAAAAATTAAAATAAATCTTTGCACCTTGACTTCGTGCAAGCTAACCCCCTTAATTCAGCCGAGCTGAGTATGTAAACTAATTGGATCTGTTTCCAAACCTGACACCAACAAAGATGTTTCATTTATATTGATTGGCCGTTTGTATCAATTTTGTTAACTTTTTAACACAAAGAAAATTTTGAAATATATATAACTTATAGCGATAAGTACTCTTCAAATTTTAACACCCGGTCACGGGATTAATGATTAGCAAATTTTAAAATCTGTATATATTTCCTGTGCATTTCATATTTTTCTCTAAAGATTACTCGCACATTTTACCCTCATCAATTACAAACGAGACAAATCGCTAAAGCCGATGAGGATGAGTGATCGGAACATATATGTAATGTAGCCAAAATAAAAATGGTACGTAAAACATAACAACTTAGTCAATATGGGAATCAAAATGATTATAATTTGATGTGATTATAATGGTGGTGTTAAATGCTAAATGCCTAAAGAAGTTAGTGAGCGTTGCAACACAAAAGAAGGACGAAACATAGATCGTGCGTTAAAATCTATTTAAAACTTGGATTGTGATGTATAAGTTAACCGGCAATTAACTCCAATACTCTAAATTTGATAAGTAATTAATATCAAGATCCAGTTATGGATACTTTTTTTAATGGGTATTTCATCCCACTTAAGCAAGAAAGAGACTACGTATGAACTACATAACTAAGCACGATTGAACTGAACCAATTTAAGTATGTTTGAGCTACTGAAAAGTGATTTTTAGTATCGTGATCAAATACGAAATTTTTTTGAATTATTTGGAATACTGCGCTGGTTCGTTTCTATAGTTAAAATTTCCACGTCCTAGTAGACGTGAACTTCCACGTGTAGCCGTAGCCGTAGAGTTTCCTCTAAGCAATTTATTTTCCCATTAAATCGGTAGTTAAGTGAAGAAACGGATAACCAATCTTGCTTTCGTTGAATATCGTGATTAAATACCTTGTTCCAACTTTCCTGGTGAAAAGAGTCTCTTGATGTCGAAATTCTTGAGCAAGAAAATATGCAATCTGCCAATAAAAAATCATAGAAACAACACTGTGAATTCAGAAAATTGGTTGCTTTAGTTAACGCTATTTTGATACGAACTGAGGAGAGGACGATATCGCAGATGGGATTTAATGGCGTCGTTTTGCCTATCCAGACAATTACAACAACACGTACGAAGCCATCTAAGATGCACAAGGAGAAGGAAGATATTGTACGTTGGATCTTCAAATTCGTAGGACGTCGCAAGAAAATTCTCTTCTTAATCTCCACTCTTGTCTTCATTCGCGTCCTTTACGTCTTGATAGGTAAATTACTTTTGTTTGATTGTCGTGTAGTTATGGTGATTTGGGGTTCTATAGCTTATGTGTCAGTTTAGAAACTTTCTTTCTTCATATTAAGCTTTTTCATTTTGCTCTAGTTTAGTATTGTGAGTAAATTAAACCATATATACAAGTTTGATCATCTTATTGAAGAAAGAGAAGACAGTGAAACTATAGTTTTGTGCCTTTGGATGCAGAAACATTGAGTTCTGATGTTGAATCTCAATGCAAACTGTAAGTACACAAAAAAAAATATGTCCAGAATTTTCTGAGGAATTGGTTTAGGGATGGGAATATACATCAAGACGAACCAAACCGAGATAAAGCCGACTTTGTTAATAAATCGAGTGATTTTATTCTTTTTCTAAAGCCGGAAAAACTGAAATTGAAATAAAATTGTATTTAGTGCAACTGAACTTAATAATTCTAAATTTTACAATTTTTATATCTTTAGTTAAAGCATAAATATTAATAATCAGTTGTATTGTAAATTAGATGGATTAATTTTGTTTCAGTTTCTTTCACAAACGAAAAACCAAACCAAATTGTCCACCGACCAAACTCAAACTGATACATTAATTGACTAAATAACCTTATCAAATCACATTCAGTAATAGTTTCCCAAAACTTCTATGAATCTGCTTGTGGGTTTTGCTAACTTTTATTAATTAAGGCTTTAGGGTAATCAAAATTTAGACTTTGGTTTAGGGTTTCTGGTTCTTGCCAATTGTCTTTGTACATTCTATTTTGGTTGCAATCAGGTGAAGATGGTCAGAACGATGAAGTTCCTTCGAGTTTGCATTCCAGTGACAGTACAAATAAAGAGAAAATAGGCAATATCCAGAACAATTTATCTTACGTGGGAAAAGCTATAAAAGCGTATCGGCCTCGTCCTCCTCCATATTTCCGTGGCTATACACTTCCTCCAGATCATCCCTGTAACAGGTTCACTTTACCTCCTCCTCCAGCTGACAAAAAGAGAACCGGACCACGCCGTAAGACCTCTCTCTTGATTATTAAATAATGTCCACACAGCTTTGAGATTTGCTGTTTTTTTTTGTATAAGCAAACTGTTCTTGCTGGTTTTGATTTTTTCAGCATGCCCGGTTTGTTACCTTCCATTAGAAGAAGCAATCGCCTTGATGCCAAGCTCACCGTCATTTTCCCCTATTCTTACGAATCTAACATACATACATGAGAAGCCACTAAACCGGAAAACGGAATTTGGAGGGTCTGATTTTGGAGGTTATCCGACTTTGAAACAGAGGAGAAGATCTTTTAACATCAAAAAAACGATGAGCGTGCATTGCGGGTAAGTGTATCTCTTAAGCTCTTGTTGTCACGTTTTCTCTGTGGACTAATCCACAATGCTTTTTACTAGATTTGTCAAAGGACCTGAACCTGGAAGAGGAACAGGATTTGATATAGATGAGAATGATCTTCTTGAAATGAAGCGGTGTCGAGGGATAGTAGTTGCTTCAACAGTATTCGGTCATTCCTTAATTCTCCTCCAGTCTTTTTGGTCTTTTTCTTCTTAGCTTTCTTACGGTTTTCTGATGAAGAAGTTCTCTTCTCAGATGCTTTTGATGATGTGAAGAGCCCAAGTAACATTAGTAAATATTCCGAGCAAACGGTTTGCTTCTTCATGTTTATTGATACGAAAACTGAATCAAGCTTGAAGAAAGATAAAGGCTTTAATAGGACCACCAAGAAAGTAGGATTATGGAGAGTTATTGTTGTCCATAATCTTCCTTATACAGACGGAAGACGCAACGGAAAGGTAAGTTTGAATTATATCCTTTCTCTATCTTTAGATATGAAATTTTATGATCTTTCTTCTTGCAGGTGCCAAAGCTTCTTGTACATAGGCTGTTTCCGAATTCCCGGTATTCTTTATGGATTGATGGAAAGTTGGACCTTGTGGTCGATCCACATCAAATTCTCGAGAGGTTATGAGATTATTAGTCTTGGCAGCTCAGTTTCTGCGCCGCCATAGTCTGACATTAAAAAAAAATTGTTATTTTTGTTAGGTTCTTGTGGAGGCAAAATGTCACATTTGCCATCTCTAGACATTACAAACGGTTTGATGTATTTGTGGAAGCCGAAGCAAATAAAGCTGCGGGAAAATACGCCAATGCGTCTATCGACTTTCAAGTGAATTTCTACAAGAAAGAAGGGTTAACACCTTATTCCGCTGCGAAGCTCCCAATCACAAGCGGTATATATATACATGTTTTCTTAGCATTATAATCTGAAAATTTGCTTTGGGAATCAAACATTATAATGGCTTGTATTTGGTGGATTTGCAGATGTACCAGAAGGATGTGTCATTTTAAGAGAGCATGTTCCAATTAGCAATCTATTTACTTGCCTTTGGTTCAATGAAGTTGATCGCTTCACTTCTAGAGATCAAATCAGTTTCTCAACAGTAAGAGACAAGATTGCTGCGAGAACAAAATGGAATGTGAATATGTTTTTGGACTGCGAAAGACGCAACTTTGTGGTTCAGGTGCTTCTTCTTCTCGCTAATGATTTTCCATTTTTTAAAGTATCAAAATAGCTTAACCTTTTGTGCCAGTTTCTAGTACAAGACTCCATGAACATAACATGATGACTGCTGTGTTTTAAATGGCGCTCGCTTTTTGCGCAAAGGCGCAAGGCGCAGTGT
>OVBI01002930.1:2219-14153 GCA_900406495.1 Sisymbrium altissimum
CCCAAATGCTTAAAAGGGACTTTTAATGAGTATGGAGGCCAATTACAATGAATCCCAATTGAAACAAGCATTAGGGGACACTTATATGATGATGGTGAAGATCTAGAGCTTGTTTCTCATTCAATTGGGGCTACTATTGATAAACCATCCGAAAGACCAAAGACAGGGCTCTAGAACCGGAATGAGTCCCATTTGGATCCAAAAGGGATCTCATGTCCCCAAATGGTTAAAAGAGACTTTTAATGAGTATGGAGGCCAATGAAAATGAATACTACTTTACAATCATTAGGGGACTCCTAAATGAGGATGGAAAAAATCTAGACCTTGTTTCTAATTCAGTTGGGGCCACCAATGATCTACCATCCCAAAGATCCAAAACGGGACTCTAGAACTGGAATGACTCTGATTTGGATCCAAAAAGGAACTTCATGTCTCAAAATTCTTAAAAGGGACTTTTAATGAGTATGGAGGCCAATGACAATGAATCCCAATTGAAAAAAGCATTAAGCCACTCTTAAATGAGGATGGAGAAGATCTAGACCTTGGTTCTCATTCAATTGAGGACACCATTTATAAACCATCCCGAAGACCAAAAACAGGACTCTAGAACTTGAATGAGTCCTATTTGGATCCACAAGGGAACTTTATATGCCCAAATACTTAAAAGGGACTTTTAATGAGTATGGAGGCCAATTACAATGAATCCCAATTGAAACAAGCATTAGGGGACACCTATATGATGATGGAGAAGATCTAGAGCTTGTTTCTCATTCAATTGGGGCCACCATTGATCAACCATCCCAAAGACCAAAAACGGGATTCATGTCCCCAAATGCTTAAAAGGGACTTTTAATTAGTATGGAGACAAAAGACAATGAATCCCACTTGATACAAGCATTAAACAACTCTTAAATGAGAATGGAGAAGATCTAGACCTTGTTTCTCATTCAATTGGGGCCACCATTGATAAACCATCCCAAAGACCAAAGACGGGATTCTAGAACTGGAATGAGTCCCATTTGGATCCAGAAGGGAACTTCATGTGCCCAAATACTTAAAAGGGACTTTTAATGAGTATGGAGGCCAATGACAATTAATCCCAATTGAAACAAGCATTATGGGACACCTATATGATGATGGACAAGATCTAGAGATTGTTTCTCATTCAATTGGAGCCACCATTGATCAACTATCCCAAAGACCAAAATCTGGACTCTATAACTGGAATGAGTCCCATTTGGATCCAAAAGGCAACTTCAGTTCCCCAAATTCTTAAAAGAGACTTTTAATTAGTATGGAGACCAAAGACAATGAATCCCACTTCATACAAGCATTAGACAACTCTTAAATGAGGATGGAGAAGATCTAGACCTTGTTTCTCATTCAATTGGCGCCACCATTAATAAACCATCCCAAAGACTAAACACGGTATTGTAGAACCGGAATGAGTCTGATTTGGATCCAAAATGGATCTTCATGTCCTCAATTACTTAAAAGAGACTTTTAATGAGTATGGAGGCCAATGACAATGAATTCCAATTAAAAAAACCTTAGGAGACTCCTATATGATGATGGAGAAGATCTAAACCTTGTTTCTCATTCAATTAGGGCCACCATTGATAAGCCATCCGAAAGACCAAAGACAGGACTCTAGAACTGGAATGAGTCCCATTCGGATCCAAAAGACAACTTCATGTCCCCAAATGCTTAAAAGGGACTTTCAACTAGTATAGAGGAAATTGACAATGAATCCTAATTGAAACAAGAATTAGGGGACTCATATATAATGATGGAGAAGATCTAGAGCTTGATTCTCATTTAATCAGGGCCACCATTGATAAATCATCCCAAAGACCAAAGACGGGTCACTAGAACTGGAATGAGTCCAATTTAGTTCCAAAAGGGATCTCATGTCCCCAAATGCTTAAAAGGGACTTTTAATGAGTATGGAGGCGAATGACAATGAATCCCAATTGAAACAAGCATTAGGGGACATCTATATGATGATAGAGAAGATCTAGAGCTTGTTTCTCATTCAATTTGGGCCACAATTGATCAACCATCCCAAAGACCAAAAACGGGACTCTAGAAGTGCAATGAGCCCCATTTGGATCCAAAAGGCAACTTCAGTTCCCCAAATGCTTAAAAGGTTCTTCTAATTAGTATGGAGACCAAAAACATTTAATCCCACTTCATACAAGTATTAGACAACTCTTAAATGAGGATTGAGAAGATCTATACCTTGTTTCACATTCAATTAGCCCCACCTTTGATAAACCATCCCAAAGACCAACACGGGATTCTAGAACTGGAATGAGTCTCATTTGGATCCAAAATGGATCTTCATGTCCCCAATTACTTGAAAGAGACTTTTAATAAGTATGGAGGCCAATGACAATGAATTCCAATTGAAAAAAGCGTTAGGAGACTCCTATATGATGATGGAGAAGATCTAGAGCTTGTTTCTCATTCAATTAGGGCCACCATTGATAAACCATCCGAAAGACCAAAGAGAGGACTCTAGAACTGGAATGAGTCCCATTTGGATCCAAAAGGCAACTTCATGTCCCCAAATGCTTAAAAGGGACTTTCAATTAGTATGGAGGAAATTGACAATGAATCCCACTTGATACAAGCATTAGGAGACTCTTATATGAGGATAGAGAAGATCTAGACCTTGTTTCTCATTCAATTGGGGCCACCATTGATCAACCATCCCAAAGACCAAAAACGGGACTCTAGATCTGGAATGAGTCCCATTTGAATCCAAAAGGGATCTTCATGTCCCCAAATGCATAAAAGTGACTTTTAANGCAAAGGTAATGAATCCCACTTGATACAAGCATTAGACAACTCTTAAATGAGGATGGAGNGAATCCAAAAGGCAACTTCATGACCCTAAATTCTTAAAAGGGAGTTTTAATTAGTATGGAGACCAAAGATAATGAATCCCACTTGATACAAGCATTAGACAACTCTTAAATGAGGATGGAGAATATCTAGACCTTATTTCTCATTCAATTAGGGCCACCATTGATAAACCATCCGTAAGAAGAAAGACGGGACTCTAGTACTTGAATGAGTCCCATTTGGATCCAAAAGGGATTTCATGTGCCCAAATGGTTAAAAGGGACTTTTAATGAGTATGGAGTCCAATGACAATGAATACCACTTGAAACAAGTATTAGGGGACTCCTAAATGAGGATTGAGAAGATCTAGACCTTCTTTCTCATTCAGTTAGGTCCACCATTGATCAACCATCCCAATGATCAAAAACGGGACTCTAGAACTGGAATGAGTCTCATTTGGATCCGAAAGGGAACTTCATGTCCCGAAATGCTTAAAAGGTACTTTTAATGAGCATGGAGGCCAATGACAATGAATCCCAATGGAAAAAGCAATAGGCCACTCTTAAATGAGGATGGAGAAGATCTAGACCTTGTTTCTCATTCAATTGGCGCCACCATTGATAAACCATCCCAAAGACCAAAAACGGGACTCAACAAATGGAATGAGTCCCATTTGGTGTTGGACAAGAGGATTCTCTTCTTCCTTTACCTTGTATCAGCTTGAGGTGTCCGTACAGTTCCGTACAGTTCCGTACAGTTCCGTACTGTCTTGCATCACAAGGAAGACCGTACACTCTTGGGAACCAAAGAACTTCTTCAGCACGTTCATAAGGGAAGACGCAATGTCTCTAGATTCTTCCTGCCTTCTATCCGTTGCTGACAGCTTCCTCTTATCCTCTTATGACCGTTTAAGGATAAGGTTGGTTTTGCTTTTGCTTTAATAAAGCTACTTTCCCTTTATGGCATCTTCTTTTGGTATATTCTGTATGCAAGTGTGCTTTATAACTGTAAACGTGTGTAGTCTCTCTTTTTAACCAAATGAAAACAATGTTTCTCTCTTTCTGTCTGCGTGTTTATGCATTCTCTTTCTCAATCTCTTAACCTAATCTCCACTAAATCTCTTAATCCGCTGTTAATCTCCTAAACTCTCATGGTATCAGAGCCAGGTTACTGAACCTTGGTGCTTAAATCTCTTTCTTATTCTCCTTAATCTTTCAAAATCTCATCTCTGTTCCAGAATCTCTGTGTTACCTTCAAGCTAAAGCTCATCCGTACACTCTGTTCTTCTCTTTGTGTTAAAGCCAAAAGCTTGTTCCTTTCCTTTTTCTCTCTACTCAGAAACACTTAAACAACTCTCGCTCATCAGTTCACGGATCTAAAACCTTATCAAATCTCTGTTCTTCGTGAGTTGTTGGTTGTGTGTTCTTCATGGAAGGAAACAAGAACGTGTCGTTACCTATCGTTTTGAAGGGAGCTGGTAACTACCTGCTCTGGTCTAGGACAGCTAAAGCTGTTCTATGTGGCAAGAAACTTTGGCATCACGTTGAAGATCCAAAGGATGTTGAAGATGAATCCAAGAAAGGTGGGAAGAAAGCCGCTGAATCTGAAGAATGGTTTCAAGAAGATCAAGCTGTTCTTGCTATTATCCACGGATATCTGGATATCTCAGTGCTGGAAGCATACTCCTATTGTGAGAGTGCAAAGGAGTTATGGGATACTTTGAAAAATGTGTTTGGAAATGTCTATAATCTTACAAGAGTCTTTGAAGTCAAGAGATCTATCAATAGTCTCACACAAGGAGATATGGAGTTCAATGCCTTCTTTGGAAAGTTCAGAAGTCTGTGGGCTGAATTGGAGATGCTCAGANCACACTCGATGCTGTTTTTCTGAATGAAAGAAGGGAGCAAGATAAAGTCTTTGCACTCCTCATGGTCCTTAACCCCGCGTTCAACGACCTGGTGAAGCATCTGCTGAGGGCTGACAAGCTACCAAGTCTGGATGAAGTTTGCTCTCAGATACAGAAGGAGCAAGGCGCTGTTGGCTTGTTTGGTACTAAAGGGAGTGAACTGGTCTTGGCAAACAAGAGCGAGTTGGCCGTGGCAAACAAGGGAGTGTATGGTGGAGCGCATGGAGGATCTGAAGCTAGAGAAGTCTGGGTGTGTGATCACTGCAAGAGGAAAGGCCATCTGAAGAACAAGTGTTGGTTCTTGCACCCACATCTCAAGCCATACCGAGGCAAGGAGCAAACAAAACCAAGGGCGAATCAGGCGATCAACAAAACTCAGGAGGAAGCTGGACCTTCTGACCGAGAGAAGGAAGGAGCTGCACTGAATGCCACTGCTGAGTATGTTAAGAAAGCTGATCTTGATGCCATCATCAAAGCCTTGAAAGAGTCTGGTAACAGCATACACCCTTATAGCTTTCATTCATTGCATCCCATTAATGAGGGTGTGTCTAATCATGCTTTGAAAAATGGTAAACCATTGATAGTTGATTCTGGTGCTAGCCACCACATGATTAGTGACTTGAACTTGATAAGTAATTTAAAACGTGCTCTATGAAATGTTACAATTACTAATGGTGAAAAGGTTAGAATAGAAGGGATTGGGGACTTGAACTTGTTTGATAAAGAGTCCAAAGCATTTTACATGCCATCATTTACTTCAAACTTATTGTCCATCAAGAAAGCAACTTCTGACTTAAATTGTTATGCTATATTCAGTCCTAATGAAGTTTTCTTTCAGGATATTGAGTCAAGTAAGCTTCTTGGACAAGGAACCACAAGGAATGGCCTTTATGTTCTTGAGGACACCAAGCCCTCTTCCTTATCTTCTAATGCTTTTGTCTTTCATTCTGCTGTTGAAAATAAAAATGTCTTGTGGCATGCTAGGTTGGGTCATCCCCATCATAAAGCTTTAAGTTTAATAATGCCTCATGTTAAGTTTGATAATAATGAATGTGAACCTTGTATTTTAGGCAAGCATTGTAAGACTGTGTTCCCAAAGTCCTTTATTATATATGAAAATTACTTTGATTTGATTCATTCTGATGTTTGGTCTTCCCCATGCATGTCTAGAGATAATCATAAGTACTTTGTTACTTTCATTGATGAAAAATCAAAGTATACTTGGTTAACATTGTTGCCTTCAAAAGATAGGGTGTTAGAAGCTTTTATTAACTTCCAGAACTATGTGACTAACCATTATAATGCTAAGACTAAAGTGTCTATTATAATGCTAAGATTTAAGCAACACCTTACCAAACATGGGATTGTCCACCAAACTAGTTGTCCATATACTCCTCAGCAGAATGGAGTGGTTGAGAGGAAGAATAGACACCTCATGGAAGTAGCAAGAGCTCTGATGTTCCATAGTAATGTTCCTAAGAGGTTTTAGAGTGATGCAGTCACAACCGCCTGCTACTTAATCAACAGAATTCCAACAAGAATCCTTCAAGATTCTTGTCCATTTGAGGTACTGAACAAATCTAAACCTTCCATTGATTATCTAAGGGTATTTGGTTGTGTGTGCTTTGTTTTAGTACCAGGAGAACAAAGGAACAAGCTTGATGCAAAGAGTACAAAAGGCATGTTCATTGGCTACTCACCAAACTAGAAGGGATACAAATGCTACATTCCAGACACTAAGAGGGTTCTTGTATCAAGAGATGTCAAGTTCATGGAGTCAAAAGGGTTTTATGAGGAGCAAAGCTGGAATGAGTGGAAAGACTTGCCCCATTCAAACTCAGACAGAGCCACTACATTACGCTTCCTACTTGAGACCTTGAGGGAAGGTCATGATCAAGCTTCGGCACCACCTTTATCTCTGGCACAAGAAGAGACACCTCCTTCTCCGGTCACTGAAGAAGCTGAGTCCACAACTAACGCTGCTCAAACTGAGGAGACTTTACCACGGGTCCCTACACCTCAACATGTTGAGCCTGAACCTGAGCTGAGTCTTCCCACCGAAACTGAGCTGCAATCAGTTGCCGAACCAGAGCAAGCCTTGAGAAGGAGTCAGAGAGTCCGGAAACAAGCATCCAACTGGATCAACACAAGGGTTTACTACAACAACCAAGCGGTTGCTCACCCCACACAAGCTGTGTGTTCTCTTGCTCATGTCCCCGAAGGTCATCAAGTATTCATTGGAGTCCTAGACCAAGAGAAAGTTCCCAGAACTTATGAAGAGGCAAAGGAACACAAGGTGTGGAGAGATGCTGTTGGTGAAGAGAAACAAGCCATGA
This sequence comes from Sisymbrium altissimum, assembly GCA_900406495.1. NCBI lineage: Eukaryota > Viridiplantae > Streptophyta > Magnoliopsida > Brassicales > Brassicaceae > Sisymbrium > Sisymbrium altissimum. The sequence goes on from OVBI01002930.1 coordinate 9,312, forward strand.
TCAGGAACCATACTTGGGATGAGGCTGATCTCCAAAGAAAGAAGAAGACAGTCTGCTCAAAGTGGGTTTTCACAATAAAGTACAAAAGCACTGGTGAGATAGAAAGATACAAAGCTAGGCTGGTGGCTAGGGGCTTCACTCAAACCTATGGAGAAGACTACAGAGAGACCTTTGCCCTGGTTGCCAAACTTCCCACTGTCCGTGTCATACTCTCTCTTGCTGCAAATCTGAAGTGGGATCTTTGGCAAATGGATGTGAAGAATGCTTTCCTTCAGGGGGAGTTAGAGGAAGAGGTCTACATGACTCCACCTCCAGGCGTGGTAGTAACTCCAGGGAAGGCACTGAAGCTGAGGAAAGCCATCTATGGTCTGAAACAATCACCTAGAGCGTGGTATAGGAAGCTGAGTGTCACTCTCTTGGACTGTGGCTTTAGAAGATCAGAAGCTGATCACACTCTCTTCACTCTTCAAAGCGAAATAGGTACAGTGGTCATTCTCATCTACGTGGATGATATCATCATCTCTGGGAATGACAAGGTTGGTATTCAAACCATTAAAGCTCACTTACATTGTGTCTTTGATATTAAGGATCTTGGTGAGCTTAAGTACTTTCTGGGTATTGAAGTGTGTAGATCTCCTGAGGGTCTCTTTATATCTCAACGGAAATATACTCTTGATCTCTTGCATGAAACAGGTCAGAAGAATGTTACTCCAGCTAGAACACCACTTGAGGATGCTTATAAAGCTCACCAACAGGGGGAGAAACATGATGAACCGTTTGGAGATGGCAAACTCTACAGAAGACTGGTTGGTAAGCTTATCTATTTAACTCTTACTAGACCTGACTTGTGCTTTGCTGTGAATCAGGTGAGCCAACACATGCAAGCTCCCAAGATGTGTCATTGGTACATGGTGGTGAGGATCTTGCGCTACCTCAAAGGAACAGCTGAACAAGGCATCTGGATGGGATGCAATGGGAGTTCTGAAGTGGTTGGCTACTGTGATGCTGATTGGGCTGGAGATAGAGAAGACAGGAGATCCACCACGGGATACTGCACATTTGTTGGAGGAAACCTGGTAACTTGGAAGAGCAAGAAGCAGAAAGTCGTGGCTTGTTGAAGTGCAGAAGCTGAGTACAGGGCAATGAGGAGACTCACTACTGAACTTATGTGGCTAAAGATGCTGTTAGCAGATGTGGGGATTGAGATTCAAAGACCAATCACAATGCATTATGACAATCAATCCGCGATTCTCATAGCCTCCAATCAAGTCTTCCATGAAAGAACCAAGCACATTGAAGTAGATTGTCACAAAGTGAGGGAGCAGATGGAGCTGGGTGTCATCCTACCTTGCTACACCAAGTGTGAAGATCAACTAGCTGATATCTTCACTAAAGCTGCGAGTCTGAAGGTCTGCGAGTCCATTCGCCAGAGATTGGGACTCATCACCCTTCCATCCCCTTAGTAAGGTACTCAAACTCTTTTTCCATAAGTAAAGTTTTGTCCCACTGGGTTTTCTTCACTTAGGTTTTTAATGAGGTGGGTTACTGAACTTCCAAGCTTAAGCCTTCAGTTGTCTTACTGCTTAAGCTTGAGGGGGAGTGTTGGACAAGAGGATTCTCTTCTTCCTTTACCTTGTATCAGCTTGAGGTGTCCGTACAGTTCCGTACTGTCTTGCATCACAAGGAAGACTGTACACTCTTGGGAACCAAGGAACTTCTTCAGCACGTTCATAAGGGAAAACGCAATGTCTCTAGATCCTTCCTGCCTTCTATCCATTGCTGACAGCTTCCTCTTATCCTCTTATGACCGTTTAAGGATAAGGTTGCTTTTGCTTTTGCTTTAATAAAGCTACTTTCCCTTTATGGCATCTTCTTTTGGTATATTCTGTATGCAAGGCTGCTTTATAAGTGTAAACGTGTGTAGTCTCTCTTTTTAACCAAATGAAAACAATGTTTCTCTCTTTCTGTCTGCGTGTTTATGCTTTCTCTTTCTCAATCTCTTAACCTAATCTCCACTAGATCTCTTAATCCGCTGTTAATCTCTTAAAATCTCTTTTGGATCCAAAAGGGAACTTCATGTGCCCAAATGCTTAAATGGGACTTGTAATGAGTATGGAGGCCAATTACAATGAATCTCAATTGAAACAAGCATTAGGGAACACCTATATGATGATGAAGAAGATCTAGGGCTTGTTTCTCATTCAATTGGGGCCACCATTGATCAACCATCCCAAAGACCAAAAACGGGACTCTAGAACTGGAATGAGTCCCATTTGGATCCAAAAGGCAATTTCATGTCCCCAAATACTTAAAAGGGACTTTTAATTAGTATGGAGACAGAAGACAATGAATCCCACTTGATACAAGCATTAGACAACTCTAAAATGAAGATGGAGAAGATCTAGACCTTGTTTCTCGTTCAAATGGCGCCACCATCGATAAACCATCCCAAACACCAAAGACGGGATTCTAGAACTTGGAATGAGTCCCATTTGGATCCAAAAGGGATCTTCATGTCCCCAAATGCTTAAAAGAGACTTTTAATGAGTATGGAGGCCAATGACAATGAATTCCAATTGAAACAAGCATTTGGAGACAACTATATGATGATGGAGAAGATCTAGAGCTTGTTTCTCAATTAATTGGGGCCACCATTGATCAACCATCCCAAGGACCAAAAACGGGACTCTAGAACTGGAATGAGTCTCATTTGGATCCAAAAGGCAACTTCATAATCCTAAATGCTTAAAAGGGACTTTTAATTAGTACGGAGACCAAAGATAATGAATCCCACTTGATACAAGCATTAGACAATTCTTAAATGAGGATGGAGAAGATCTAGATCTTGTTTCTCATTCAATTATAGCCACCATTGATAAACCATCCAAAATACCAAAGACGGGACTCTAGAACTGGAATGAGTCCCATTTGGATACAAAAGGGATCTCATGTCCCCAAATGGTTAAAAGGGACTTTTAATGAGTATGGGGGTCAATGACAATGAATACCACTTGAAACAAATACTAGGGGACTCCTAAATGAGCATTGATAAGATCTAGACCTTCTTTCTCATTCAGTTGGGCCCACCATTGATCAACCATCCCAATGATCAAAAACGGGACTCTAGAACTGGAATGACAAAGACAAAAAAGAGAACTCTAGAAATGGAATGAGTCCCATTTGGATCCAAAAGGGAACTTCATGTCCNAAATGCTTAAATGGGACTTGTAATGAGTACGGAGGCCAATTACAATGAATCCCAATTGAAACAAGCATTAGGGAACACCTATATGATGATGGAGAAGATCTAGAGCTTGTTTCTCATTCAATTGGGGCCACCATTGATCAACCATCCCAAAGACCAAAAACGGGACTCTAGAACTGGAATGAGTCTCATTTGGAGCCAGAACGCAATTTCATGTCCCCAAATGCTTAAAAGGGACTTTTAATTAGTATGGAGACAGAAGACAATGAATCCCACTTGATACAAGCATTAGACAACTCTTAAATAAGGATTGAGAAGATCTAGATCTTGTTTCTTATTCAATTAGGGCCACCATTGATAAACCATCTGAAAGACCAAAGAGGGGACTCTAGAACTGGAATGAGTCCCATTTGGATCCAAAAGGGATCTCATGTCCCCAAATAGTCTAGATCTTTTAATGAGTATGGAGGCCAATGACAATGAATACCACTTGAAACAAGTATTAGGGGACTCCTAAATGAGGATTGAAAAGATCTAGACCTTCTTTCTCATTCAGTTGGGTCCACCATTGATCAACCATCCCAATGATCAAAAACGGGACTCTAGAACTGGAATGAGTCTCATTTGGATCCGAAAGGGAACTTCATGTCCCGAAATGCTTAAAACGGACTTTTAATGAGCATGGAGGCCAATGACAATGAATCCCCATTGAAAAAAGCATTAGGCCACTCTTAAATGGGGATGGAGAAGATCTAGACCTTGTTTCTCATTCAATTGGGCCCACCATTGATAAATCATCCCAAAGACCAAAATCGGGACTCTAGAACTGGAATGAGTCTCACTTGGATTCAAAAGGCAACTTCATGTCCCTAAATGTTTAAAAGGGACTTATAATTAGTGTGGAGACCAAAGATAATAATTCCTACTTGATACAAGCATTACACACCTCTTAAATGAGGATGGAGAAGATCTAGACCTTGTTTCTCATTCAATTAGGGCCACCATTGATAAACCATCCGAAAGACCAAAAACGGGACTCTAGAACTGGAATGAGTCCCATTTGGATCCAAAAGGCAACTTCATGACCCTAAATTCTTAAAAGGGAGTTTTAATTAGTATGGAGACCAAAGATAATGAATGCCACTTGATACATGCATTAGACAACTCTTAAATGAGGGTGGAGAATATCTAGACCTTGTTTCTCATTCATTTAGGGCCACCATTGACAAACCATACGTAAGACCAAAGACGGGACTCTAGAACTTGAATGAGTCCCATTTGGATCCAAAAGGGATCTCATGTCCCCAAATGGTTAAAAGGGACTTTTAATGAGTATGGAGGTCAATGACAATGAATACCACTTGAAGCAAATATTAGGGGACTCCTAAATGAGGATTGAGAAGATCTAGACTTTTTTTTCTCATTCAGTTGGGTCGACCATTGATTAACCATCCCAACGATTAAAAACGGGACTCTAGAACTGGAATGAGTCTCATCTGGATCCGAAAGGGAACTTCATGTCCCGAAATGCTTAAAAGGAATTTTTATGAGCATGGAGGCCAATGACAATGAATCCCTATTGAAAAAAGCATTAGGCCACTCTTAAATGAGGATGGAGAAGATCTAGACCTTGTTTC
>OVBI01002931.1:3447-15736 GCA_900406495.1 Sisymbrium altissimum
AGGGTATCTGGACCGAAGCCCAACTAATCCCCCAGGGGAGGTGCAGCCCATAGATAGACCCTCTCTCCGGGTTTGTAAATGGGCCCTAAAGCATGGGCCCATATCCGTGTGGCCAAATGGGGAAATGTTTAGCAACTTCGCACTTGAGAGGAATCGATCCCTGGCCTAGACCAACAGGGCGACTCCTCCCCAAGTGGAAGCCACTAGACCACCACCACTTGGTTTTCTATGTCGCCTCTTTCTCGTTAGATTATGTAAATACCACCTAAAATACCTATTTAACAAAAAAAATCTCCGGATTCGTTCTGTTTTCGCTTGAAATTTGATTAACGATAGTTTTCCAATCTATAGAGATCTTATCTTGGAAGAGTTTCTTCATAAGAGCTGTATACATCACCGACAAGAAATTGCACAAAAAATATATATATGGTCTCTTGTCTCCATTGGGAGTAGACAAAGGACACAGCTAATGTAAATTTTCATGTTTCAGCCTCTCATTCTATCACCTGACGATAGCCAATTCTTAATTACGAACCATGTAAAAAAGTGTATTTTGGTGTAACATCAGTAAATCATGTTCTTTTAGACCAAATTTATTTATTCTGAATTGCCTAGATGTGATTACAGGCCTTTTTTTTTTGGTGATATTCCGATCCAACATAACTGAAATTATTGATGATATTAGGACACTTATCTATAATAGCTACACGGGATAGATAAGACATTATCTCTTTTATCAAAATAGGATTCAGGAATGCCCTTAACCAAAAACCCACCGACTTGATTCAATCCTTCAAGAGAAAAAAGAAAAAGGAGGAGTGACAATCTCGACATGAGAGAATGTACAGTCATCCATTAACAGACACCACAAATCATAACAGCAGAATCTAGTTAGAACATCTAGTAAAATAAGAGTAAAAAATAAAAATAGCAAAAACTCCTGCACCGGTGTACTGAGTAACCATATTCACTAGCGTCAGTGAATAGCACGATCTGCGTACACCAGTGGAAATCAAGTAGCCACACCCATTGTCCGTTCTCTAGATATGAACCAAACATCCTGCACTATGGTCAAATAAACAACAGTGTAATGCTCGGAAAATACCTCCAGCCTAACATCACACCAACACACATGGTCTCAATGCCTCAACTTATAATAAGTTCTAATATCACACAAATCATATTCCCCACACAATCTAAACACCCGCAAACAAGCCTCAAACATCAAATAGTCCATATTGATTCTCAGCAATCCTAAACATATATTTGTGTGCTATTCACATCAACCATCATCATAGCATTTATAGATATATTTTTATGTAATATATATAGATCATAACAACCTACATGTATTTTTGTTGATACACATAGGTATGAGTGACTTCCAAGACACTTCTATCATGATATGTATTATAAGAAGAGAAGAAGATCCCAACCACCCTCCCCTTAGCCTAGATCTGCAGATAAAGGAAGAGAAGAAGGATATCTGCAATATATGTGTAACGACCAGAATCCATAAACAGCTCATTTCAAAATTTTCTCTATTGGCCCATTAAAAGACAAAGGCCATGTATGTGTGTACGTGCATTTGTATCTTCTTCTTCGTCATTTGTTGTCCTAGCCTCATATTTAGAAAGAGATAGTGAGAGGGAGTGAATGAGAGGGAGAGAAAGAAATAGAGAACGGAGAGGAACAAAAGGTGACGCGTACGCTGCTATTAATGTCACTCCTCCATTCCTCTCTTCATCAAACAGTTCGGGAGTGTGACAGCTTCACGGTGCCGTCCTCTCCAGCCACCACAATCGCTTCATCTGCACCAGCCACCACCAGAGAGTTCCACCATAGTCATTGCAAGTCACCGCAGATCAAACCGAGCATAAACAATCATGACCCAGCTATTACTTGCTTCGTAAGCCATCTCGTCACCACCATCTCCGATCTGCTGCGTTTTCTCTTATCACCTCTCCACCATGTTTTCCTCCTTTTTGGTGTTACCTTAGTACCTCCATCATTTGCTCGCCCTGGTCATATTGTCGATTCTGTGACCAGAGCTCCATCAAACGTCGGCAATAACTTATCTAGCGAAATCCACCGGTTGGGTTGGTTTAGTAATATAATTCTTGTTTAGTGCAACTAGTTTTGATTTCTGTAAATTTGGTTTAGTTAGGAATTCCGGTCGGGTTATTGGGTCAGGTTGGATCTGGTTTGAGTCTGTTTTGACTGGTTTGACCGTTGACCATTGATTTTCACCGTTGATTTTGACTGTTGACTTTGACCAGTTCACATGTTATCAATTTTTCATCGTTTGAAGGTCGTTTGCACTCGATTTTTTGTGCTGATTTCAGATTTAGCATACGTTTGAGCATCCGGAGTTCAGAAGCCACAGTTATCATCAAATTTGCTAAGGTGATGGCTATTTCGCAACAAAATCGTACATTCGTCTAGAACTTCTTAGATGGAATTGGTATTAAATGTGATATGTTTTCTCTGAACGAGCCTATGTAGTTTTATATGTAAATTAAACTTAGGAATATAGATGTTTCAACCCAATTGATTGTCCATATTAAAATTGATAATTGTTTGTTATATATTATGTATATATATTATATAAATAGTTGAGCATGTTAGACGTTAGAGATTGTGAGGGTACAGACACAGACTTCTGTACTATAGGATTGTGTGCGAGATGGTGCCAGCAACTTAGTCGATATGTTGCATGGTACCTTCAAGATTGATAAATCATCCTAGGGGTGTGTCATTAAACAGTTATTCCATGTTGACCTCCTGGTGGGAGGGTGCCTTTCCGGTCACTTAAACCGTCTGTAGGGCATTAGTTGTTGATTGAGTGCTTTAGGTACCGTGGTCATTCATGTTTAGTTTTTGTTCCATATTTGGAGTGCTGTGACAAAAACTGTGTTTTATTTATGTTATAGCTTCCTAAACTTAACTTAATGATCCCCCGTTACTCAATCTTCTTCCTTATCTTTTCAGATGAGACTAACGAGTAGATGGACGTCCGATTGATTGGATGCTTTGAGATATGTTTACTATGATTTTCCGTATTTTTTTTAAATATTCGTTTTCTTATTTTATTATGTCATAGGAGTTGTGGATGGGTCGATGATATGAGTAAAGTGGAGTGTTGATGAGTCACTCGAGTTACTTGTGAGATAATTTAGGGTTCATTGCACACTATTCTCGGGTGAGGATGAGACATGTGTTACATTTTGGTATTAGCGCAAGTTTGCTGCCCTGGTGCCAAACTGTGAGTCAGGTAGTAGGTAGAATTCGGTTTTAAATGGTTTTCAAAGGTTGTCAAAGGTCTTCAATGTTTTCCGAGACTCGGATATATTTCAAAATAAAATATAGCACCCATTCGATTATTCCATGATTGCCAGCTCTCGGTTTCCACAAAAGTCTAACTAGTTTATTTATTTCTCAGTTGCCACCGAGGAAAGTTAACCATTCTTGCACCAGGGTGGGCCTGCCGTCGTTTAGCAAGTTGTGGTTGACCATAATGTTCAGTAGGTGAATCCGGAGGAAGCAGTCAGGAAACAGTAAATCAGATTGCTCAGCACACAATTAGGGAAGCCGCTCAAGAGACAGTGCAGCAAGTTACACAAGAGAATACTCGGATTGCAATAGAGAAGGTTTTTTGTCAGGTTGGCCGTCAGACAGAGTTAGTCGCTTGTTAAGAACAGCCAGTCAACGTGATACGAGCATCCTCTTGTGTAATCTATATGTATATATATATATATTTCGAAGTCCAATTTAGTACTAAATATGATATATTTTCTCTAATCGAGTCTAGTCCTGGGCGTTCGGGTTTGGATCGGGTTTTTTGGATTTTTGGGTGTTCGGAATTAGCAATATAGAACCCATTCGGGTTTTAGAAGTTTTTGGATTGGGTAATGTTAGTAATTTTTTGGGTTCGGATATATTTTGTAATACTATGTAAATCCCATTTTATATCCAACTTAATTCAGATTCGGATAATACCACTTTGGATCCGGATATCCAATTGAAAAATAACATATTTTAACTAAAAATATATACAATTAAGCAATATACAACTAATGAACTCTTTTAAAACATTATAAAAATATGAATGAACTCATACATCGTAAATATAACAATGAAAATAAGTAGTAAAATTGAAATTTTAAAATATTTAAAAGTATTTAAATTCTATAGACTAAATAATAATTGTTAATTACGGATATTTCGGGATACTCATTCGGGTTTCGATTCGGTTCGGATATTACCCAAAACCCAAATTACCTAGTTCTAAGCCCCATTTGGTAACTATTTTAGATTCAGTTTGGATCGGGTTCGTATTTATTTATCGGATTCGGGTTGGAACTTTGGGTTCAGTTATAAATGCCTATGCCTAATCGAGTCTATGTAATTTTGTTTGTTAATTGGATTTAAATATATATATATATATATATATATTATTTAACACAATTAATTGTGCATGTTAAATGTTAATATTTATCATAGATTTATATGCATTCATATATATATATATATATATAAGTAGACGAGCATGTTAGATGTTAGAGGCGGGGAATAGGACGAACTTCTGTACTATCGCCGCCTTGTGAGGGTGCGGACAACCTGAGTCGATCTATTGTCTGGTTCTTTAAGATTGATAAAGCGTCTCTGGGCGGTGCATTTGGACATGATTACATCTTGGTGAATCCTCATGGAGAGTGTGGGCGATCACTTATTCGTCACGTAGGCAAGTTGATTGCTATGCTTGGGTGCTTTTGGTGCCATGGTTGCTCATGCTCAGTATATTTTTGTATTTAAAGTACTAAGGCTGATGCCGTGTTTTGTGGTTGGCTTTCTAACCTCACTGAGTGATTCTCCTGTTTTTCACTCCTCTTCTTTATATTTTTTAGATGAGGTTGACGAGTAGATAGACGTGGAGTGGAACGGGTGCTCCATAATATTTTATTATTTTATTCTTATTTATTTTTATACATTTGTTTTATTATTTTATTCGATTTAATTTACTTATTGGTTGTTGGATTTTTACCTGATTATTATTTTAAAAAATAGAATTTTATTTATTTAGAGTTATTTGTAATATAAGTTATGGTTCATGACATGCTGTTCTCGAGTGATGATGAAACAGGTGTTACGAAAAGGTAGAAATCCTAATGTTTACTATTTAGGCCAGCCAGTAGGAAAAAAAAAAAGGGAAATGAGCTTTTAGTTTAATAAAATAACAATAGAAATAGGAGAATGAGCTATGAGAACAAAAAAATGAGTCCACATACTGGATTGGTTCAGGATGTGACAACATAGATCTAAAAGCTGTAACTCTCGATGATGAAAAATTAGGAACAACTCACAAGAACATATTATTTTGCTACTTCACACATAAAATATTTTGAAAGCTGCAATACACATTTAGGAAGATCTTTTAACACATATAACTGTGAGTTTTTGTATTTATTCATACAGTGCCTCAAAACTAACAATCATTTCTACATATCTAGAAAAGCTTTCTTTAAAATCGGGGATCAAACAGTGCAAACTCCATATGAGTTAAACGAACACGAACAAATTGATGCTCTCACGTTATATAACGAAGATACAGAAGATGATAAAGGTGTATGGGATTATGAAAGGTATGATGATGTTGACTTACTGATCGATGGTCAGGAATTTGAAGATTACAACCTCCTCGGAGAAGACCTGGCTCTGGAGGAGCAACGGTGAGAGCAACATCGCGAGGAAGAAAATTCGACAGCCAAAAGGAAAGAGGAAGATGAAGACGCTCTTCTCCAAAAAGGAACCTCCGACGAGAATGATTTTACAGGAAATCTGGTAACGCTCTCAAGCCTTGTCGGAACAATCACGGCCAGAACAGGGGCATACCTGCAACCTTGAAGAAAAAGATAAGAGCAAGCCTAATGAGTTTGGTGATCCGGTAGTAGAGTACCGCGAAAGAGTTTGGAATGACTTACTCGTATGAGTGAAAATCGGCAACAGGCGTGGCTAATGATTGGGGACTTTAATGAGATCACCGGAAACCATGAAAAAGAGGAGGCCGCCGTAGAGCAGAATCTAACTTCATACCCTTCCGCACAATGCTATATGACTGTGGAATGATCAGATTCTCTTTCAAAGGGAACTCACTTTCCTGGGTGAGGAGTAGACGGTCCGGAAAAGTTAAATGTTGATTAGATAGAGTGGTTGGAAATGAAGAAAGACACTACTTATTCTCCCATTCATCGGTGGAGTACCTAAAGCTTTGGGGCTCCGATCATCGGCCAGTTTTGGCTAATATTCAATCTGTTTCTCTCCTAAAGAAGTGTAGCTTCCGGTTTGATAAAAGATGGATAGGGAAACCATTTTTAAGGAAGCAGTAAGCTCGGGATGGGGTACCCATTAAATAGGACACCCTAAGGAGCTCATTCAAAGAGTAGGCTCCTGCCGAAAACATATTTCTAGATGGAAGAAATCTACCCCAACCAATACGGCAAAACTAATCGAAGAACTAAAAAAAAAGGTAGATTTGGCTCAAGCAGATGATGACTCCACCTTAGAAGAAGTAGAAGATCTGCACCGATAACTTTGTGATGCTTTCCAAGAGGAGGAACAATTTTGACAACAAAAGAGTAGAGATCTCTGGCATAAATCGGGAGACAGAAATACAAAGTTGTACCATACCATCACAAATACAAAGGACATCCCGGAATCAGATCATATACCTAAAATACCATAAAGGAAATTGGGTAGAGAATATTCTGGGTATTGAAAAGGTAGCCACAAAATACTTCTGCGACCTGTTTTCTTCATCTGAACCAGCAGATTTTTTTGAGTCACTCCGGTATGTTACCGAGAAAGTCACGGAGGAAAATAACCGACAAGTTTTAAGATACCATCTCCAGAGGAAATCCGTGCCGTTCTTTTCGATATTGACCCGGACAAAGCCCCTGAACTAGATGGGATGAGGGGTAGATTCTATCAAAAATTTTGGCTTAACACAAGCCAAGAAATCATTAGGTTGATAAAAGATTTTTATGAGAAAGGAATTTTTGATACAAGGTTAAAACAGACCAACATATGATTGATCCCAAAAAGAGAAAGGCCACGAGAAATGTCTGAATTTCGACCTATCAGTTTATGTAATGTAAGTTATAAGATCATCTCAAAGCTCACTGCAAAAGATTAAAAAAAATTCTCCTGAACCATCTCGGAGACACAATCAACCTTTGTGGCCAGCCGCTTGATTACGGAAAATGTCCTGATAGCACAAGAAAATTTTCATGCATTCCGGACAAACCCGAGATGCCAATCTGACTTTATGGCTATTAAAACAGATATGAGTAAGACATCTGATAGAGTAGAATGGGGATTCCTCGAGGCTCTGCTCAAAAAATTAGGTTTTGCGGAAAAGTGGGTCATGCTTTTGATGTTCTGCATCTCCTCGGTATCTTACCAAGTCCTAATAAATAGAGAAACGACGGGTCGCATCAAGCCATGTAGAGGTCTAAGACAAGGAGACCCCCTGTCCCCATTCCTACTCATCTTATGTACAGAAGCACTCATCTCCCACCTAAAAAGAGTGGAAGAGGAACGAAGACTCACAGGCCTCAGAACTGCGAGAGCAAGTCCGAGAGTATCACATCTCCTCTTTGCGGATGACAGCCTATTTTTCTGCAAAGCGGAAGTCCTGCAATGTGCAGAGATTATGAAAATTATTGTTATATATGGATCAGCCTCCGGACAACAAATAAATCCATCAAAATCCTCGATTTTATTCGGAAAGAAAGTGTCTGCAAATCACCGAAGGGCGATCAAACGCACTCTAGACATTTTAAAAGAAGGGGGATGGGAATGTACTTAAGCCTTCCTGAATAAATAATTGGCCCAAAGAAGAAAGTTTTTACCTATGTACAAGTTCGCTTAAATAACCGAACCAACAATTGGTCAACTCAACTACACTCCAGGGGAGGAAAGCAGGTACATATAAAATCTGTGGCACAAGCTATTCCAACATATATTATGTCGTGTTTTCTCCTTCCGCAAGGTGTAATTGATAAACTAAATAGTGCTATCTCAAACTTCTGGTGGAGTTCGAAATAAAATAATAGAGGCATGCATTGGATTGCATGGGATAAAATATGTGTTCATAAAGATAAAGGAGGATTAGGTTTCCGAGATCTACACGACCATAATATTGCTTTACTAGCAAAACAATTGTAACGATTATTACAATTTCATTCCTCCTTGCTAGCAAAAGTCCTTTGAGGTAGATACTTCAATCTCTCGAACCCTCTCGAGAATAGGAGAGTTCACTCCCCATCATATGGGTTGTGCAGCATTACAGCAGCAAGACCTCTTCTGATACATGGAATCAAAAAGACTATAGGTTCGAGATATAACACAAAAGTCTGGATTGATCCATGGATTCTGGTTACCCGGCACGTCCGCCGAGGGCTATTACGGATGAATTAGAAAGGCATATAGAGATAACAGTTAATAACCTTATTTGGATGGATACCAAGGAATGGGATGAGCCTCTACTCAGACGACTCTTCCATCCAGAGGATATCGCACACATCTTGGGATTGAGACCTAGTCCTACCATTACCCTCGATGGCTATGCTTGGAATCACACTATCTCAGGGACATACACGGTCAAATCAGGCTATGAATTAGCTCAATCTCTTCGAGAGCCTCAAGACCCACCAGAAATAATTGAACCGAGTATCACAAAACTCCTTGGCCAGGTCTAGAGAGTAAAGGCGCCTCCGAAACTTCAACACTTCATGTGGCAAGCTTTATCAGGATGTTTTGCTACAAATCAACGACTCACATATCGACATCTAGGAAACGATAAGAGCTGCCAGTGTTGTGGAGCCCAGGAGGAATCGATCAACCACATGATTTTCGAATGCCACCCGCTTTCCAAGTTTGGGCCCTTTCGGACTTCCCGTCCCTTCCGAGTTTTTTCTCGAGTACATCCCTTTACAAAAATTTCGATTTACTATTATGGAGAGTAAACGAGTGGGATATCCCAGCCCCTCAAAAAGATATCTACCCATGGATTATCTGGTTCATTTGGAAGGTAAGAAATGAAAAAGTTTTTAATGAGAAGAATATCTCAGCAACGGATACACTTAGGTACGCTATTATCGAAGCGGAAAGTTGGAGAAAGGCAAACGAAAAAGAGGAGGAAGAAGAAGAGGAGAGAAATCGCTTTACTCACCTTGTGGTCATGAGCCATCCCCCCCCTTGGTCCCTCAAGCCCTAACATGCCAAATTGATGCTTCTTGGGTCGATCATAGTATTGTTACTGGACTTGGGTGGTGCTATAGGGATAACATGGGATTATTGAAGACCGGGAAGAAAGGATACCGCAGAAGCTTGTCAGCTCTTCACGCCGAAGTAGATGGACTCATTTGGGCCATGACGTCTCTTCGTGTTATAGGGGTCACTTCGGCCTGTTTCGAGACAGATTGTTCGTACTTGATTCGAATGATTGAGGAGCCAGCTGATTGGCCAGCCTTTAGGACAGAAACTGATTATAGTGGGATGTTAAGGTCTCGTTTTGTTGTTTGTAATTTTAGACTGATCTCCCGTGCTCAAAACTTCTGCGCTGATACCCTTGCTAAAAGGGCTAGAGCACGGAGAATCTTTTATTCCCATGTAAGTCATACCAGTCCGGCTCTTTCGATATCTATTGATTGTCGGAAACCAAACCTAATTTGATTTAATATATGGAGCTTTAGAGAAAAAAAAATGTATAGATGAAAAGAAAATTATAACTATTTATACAACAACTCAAATTTGGTCTAACTAGTTCATCTTAAAACATGTAAAGAGAACTGTTATTTCTTATTATACAATCAAACAAGTATATGAAGTCGTTTAACATATTTAAGAAAATTTTCTTAAAATATACAAATGAGAAACTTTGTATTTAGGTATACAATAGCTCGAATTTAGGAAGTCGTCCTATACATTTAGAAAAAATTCTAAAAATTTCTAAAACATTTAAAATGAAAAAATTGTATCTTTATATAACCAATTTAAATTTATGAAACCACCCAACACACTTAAGAAGATCTTCATAAAACTTAATTATAAATGATTTTGTGACCTTTATACAACAATTCGAATTTGGTCAGATATTTAACAATATGACAACTAAAATTGTTTTATATCTAACAACTTTGTACCAATGTATATAACAATTCAAATTTAGAAAGCCGTTCTACACATTTAGAAAAGCTTTTCTAAAATGTATATATGAGAAATCTTTATATACCAACTCAAATTTATAAAACTTTCCTACAGATTTATGAAAACCTTCATAAAACTTATAAAGGTTTTTCTATCTATATATACAATAACTTTAATTTTGTCAAATATTTTAACACAGTGTGACAACCAAAATTGTATTATCTATAGCAACTTTGTCAATTGAAATTTAGGAACCTGTTCTATGCATTTAGAAAAGCTTTTCTAAAATGTATAAATGAGAACTTGGTGAATCCACTCGTGATCACGTTGTTCAACCTGCTTCAGCCTATGACAATAATTAACTTTGTCGCAGCAACAAGACATGAGGTTTCTAGTTTTCGAGATCATGCCACATGACCTTGAGTTTTCCGAAATAGTCAGCATTACCTTGTTCATTTTGATGATAATCAATAAGATAAATATTTATATTGATGAACATGAGAGGCATTTCCAACTGAATACCAATTTCGTTGATTTTACCACATTACTCGTATGTTGTCAATAATGCAAATTGCTTTGTGAACATGTTTATCCAAACTAGCATAGAATTAACCAACTAATGTTGGGTTTTTTACAGAGTTTTACGTAATCAGGAGAGTGAGATGTTGGTTTGACTAGAGATCCATCGATAAAACCTAGTTTCTGCGTGGCTTGCAGATTGTTTTGAGTTAGGTTCGCCCAATGTTCATAATTCTCACCGTTAAACAATATTGGTGTTAGGACCTGATGAGGATTATCTGAATGGTGTAGGTAGTATGGTGATGCTGTACACAGATCTTTGTTGTTTGCAATGAAAGCAGTTTATATATCAGTTCGTTGGACCATGATGCTTGAGGTAAACAAAATAGAGTTGTTAAGAAAAAAAATACATAGTAGATTAAAATATGTGTTATAAGTTACAAAATTTGGCATGTTTGATATAATAGCAAATGAAATAGAATTTTTGGAATATTATTAATAATGTTTAAGCATATATAAGACAAGAAATTAAGTTTAGAAATTCTAGTAAATGTACAAGAATATATTGATAAAATTTTAATAAGAAATATATTCTGATCTCTAAAAAACTCTCGAAAATGTAACCATGTAATAAAGCAAAAAAAAATATACGACGACCTCTGATGACAAAGACTCGGTGCTTGGAGCTCGTACAGTATGTACTGCAACTGAACATAGACAACGAAAAGAACAAATAAAGTACAGAAATAGCTAATTGAATGAAATCAATATAATAATGAAAACAAAATAAGTTTCATTTTTTTTTAATTTTATAAAATAGAGACTGAAATCAGAAACAGTTGGAGCCAATGTATATGCTGCTTGGCACACCCAACTTAGCTTCTTCACAATCTCCTTCCTTCAATCGTGTTAATTTGTCTACGTAGTATGAAGAAAATTACAATTTTTAAGATAAGTAAAATAATATGTATTTATGTTTTTTCTGTTTTAATGCTAAAATTTTTAATTAAGTTTTCACAAGCTGTAACTGGTAACAGCTTAATTATTGAATTCAGCAGAAATTCTATTCAATTATTTTTTTATTACATCAGTTGAGTTAGAAGAATGAAGAGAAATTTGACAATTTTAGCATTTTTGTTTTTAATTATAATTTTCATCAATTGCTACATCTCTCAATTAATGTATCAATAAATTTTCATTCATCTATTTTTATTTATATTAATATTTTAATGTTAAGTTAGATGAAAATATACAATTATTTAATTACTAAAAATATTTAGTTAATAAATTATTCATATAATATTAATTTGTAAACTTTCACAAAAATAATTCATATAACTATATACAAATATTATTCAAATGGATAATTAGACAAATATATGTAGGAAAAATCAAAATTAACAATTATCACAACTATTTCAATATCATAAAAACAGTATTGTTAGATTAGTGGATATTACAAAATTATCAATCGGTGCTCGATTACAAGTATTTTACACAATTTTTAATAGACTCTCTCTCTCTCTCTCTCTCTCTCTCTCTCTCTCTCTCTCTCTCTCTC
>OVBI01002932.1:0-15736 GCA_900406495.1 Sisymbrium altissimum
TAGTTTTGTGATACAATTTAAGTGATTTATTTCACTCTTTTTTTTGTAGTGCATTGAAAAACCAGAAAAAATTTTAAATGAAGGAGTTTTCATATAATACATGTTCTTAAGAAAAATTCATATATAAGCCCTTACCAGCCAAAGTTGGGATGAATCCCTTGTATTCGTAGAGAAAAATACATGGTAATATATGTGGGCCAATTCGTCCACCGTATGATTTCGATATTTTATTATATTAATTGACGCATCTAGCAGATGGTCACATGTATATTTTTTTTTACCACAAAAATATGACTTCACAAGATTCAATGTCCAAACAATCATGTTAAAATCATATTTCTCCGATTATGCCATAAAGAAAGTCAGGCTTGATAACGTTGGTAAATTCACTTCAACAACATTTAATAGTTATTATATGTCATTGGGAATCTATGTTGAGCATCCAATTCTATATGTTCATACAAAAAATGGCATGAGAGGAAATGGTTGCAGACCGATAATCTTGAGAACAAAGCTCCCAATAAATGTATGGGACATGGTATACTACATGCTGGAGCCATACATATTCCATCTCTGTGTTTTTGGGTGTGTAGTCTATGTTCCGATATCACCACCATAAAGGATAAAAATGCGTCCACAAAGGAGACTAAGAATATATGTTAGATTTACATCACTGAGTATAATTAGGTATCTTAAACCATCAACTGGTGACAACATGTTTTGCGAATTTCCGCTTTGATGAAAGTGAATTCCCAGCCTTAGGGGGAGGATTAAGAGAATCACCAAAATATATCACATCGTGTTCAGAATCATTTGCTCATCTCGAATCTCCTACAAATCAATGCGAGTTGGAAGTACAAAAAATGTACACTTGCAAAATTTGGCAAACCAGTTACCTGACGAAGTCCTTTAACTCTGCTGCTAATGCTCCAACAAGGATAAATATTATGAACATATTGATGTAAATAGAACAAATGAATGGGTTCAACTAAAGCGCGGGTAGCCAATAGGAACAAAGATAAAAATCTCCGAAAGAGAAAAAAATTGGGATTAAAGTGTAACCTCCCGATTGCTGGTATATGAAAACTTATATGGAGAAGTTAAAATAATTTATTTGGCTATCTATGTCACCAAAGTGCATTTACCTTTTCGGTTACCCATCTAGAGAAAACTCCAGGGTTAAGCGTGCTTGAGCTGCAGTAGTCAAAGGATGGGTGACCTACCAGAATTAATTCGTGGTACTGTGTGAGTGACGACAAAAACATGGGAACAGTCATATAGTGATTGGAAGGACAGTATATCGTGACTTTCATACCTTCCAGTAAACATACCGACCGTCAGACAGGGGTGGGCCTGCCCATGGGACTAGTGAGAGGACGTGGGGGCCCATTGGTAAGGAATGTTATAAATGGTATCAGAGCCGGTTTGCCGTCCCAGTGCTGGCCTGGGACACCCTGGGAGGCGGTTAAGAATTGGTCTTAATTTGCAATAAGAACGTTGCGCTCTTTGAGTTGGGGTGAATTATAACATCCCGATTTTCTGGTATATGGAAACTTATGTGCAGATGTCAAAAGAATTAATTTGGATATCTATGTCACCAAAGTGAACTTACCTTTTCGGCTATCCATCCAGAGAAAACTCCAGGGTTAAGCGTACTTGAGCTAAAGTAGTCAAATGATGGGTGACCTACCGGGAATTCACTCGTGGTACCGTGTGAGTGAGGACAAAAATATGGGGAACGGTCATATGGTGATTACAGGGATAATATATCATGACTTTCAAACCTTCCAGTTAACATACCGACCGTCAGACAAGGGTGGACCGGCCCATGAGCCTAGTGAGAGGACATGGGGACCCATTGATAGGGGCGGTCGGGACATTATATAAAGGTTCTAGAAGAACCATGTAAAGAAAAATGTTAATAAGACATATATGAAAACATTCATGAATAACCCGATAAAAAATGTCCTGAAGACATATATGAAACCGTTCCAGAAAAACTGATAAATAAAATTGTCATGAAGATGTAAGGTCCTTAAGATGTAATGCCAGTCTGGAAGAAATAAATATTTATGAGAAAAACGAGATCACAAGGTATAAAAGGCTGACATGTGGCAGAAGTTTTTCTCAGAGACCGGGAATTGATTATGAGGAAATGTATTCTCCAGTCATGGATGCAATCACATTCAGCTACTTGATGAGCCTTTCTACATATAGAAAGTTAGATATATATTTTATGGATGTTGTAAATGCATACGTATATGGTTCATTTAATAGTGATACATATATGAAAATCTCAGAAGGATTTAAGATCACATAGCACTTTACAGATTAACGCAGTCAGGACATATGTGGTATACTCTCGCAAGTGAATATTTGTTGAGTAAAGGATACATCAATAATGTGATATGTCATTGCATGTTTATTAAGAAATCCCCAATAGGTTTTTCGATCATTACTGTATATGTTGATGAGCTGAACATAATTGGAACTCATCAGGAGATTGATGATGTAGTAACTCATTTGAAAAAAGAGATCAAAATGAAAGATCTTGGAAAGAAAAAGTTTTGACTAAGGCTCCAGATATAGCATTCTAGGATGATATATTTGTGCATAAATCAAATTACACCAAAAGTGTGTTCAACTACTTTAATATGAATAAAGCGACTCTTTTAAGTATGTCAAAGGTCAATTGATCGCTTGATATTGACAAAGATCTATTTAATCCTTGTGAAGATAACAAAGATTGTGAAGTACCTTTTATGAATGCTATTGGTATGCTTATGTATTTTTTAAATTGTAATCGACCAAATATAGTTTTTGTTACTAATTTACACTCAAGATACAGTTCATCCCCAACACGCAGACATTGGAATTGGAATGGAATAAAAATATTATATAACCTTCAAAGTACCATTGATATTAGATTATATTATTTTAGAAATTCCAAGGTAAGTCAAATTGGTTTTGCAGAGGCACAATATTTATCTATAACCCATGTAAAAATCGACTGCAACCTGAATATGTTTTCACAATTGGTGGACATACAATCTTATGACGTTATCAAAAGTAGATTTTAGTTGTCAGTTCTTTAAATTAAATGGAGATATTGTAATTTATGAAACATGCAGAGTGTGTATGACTAAGGGTTATGATACATTATATAGAAAATGTAAGCGGAATAGTTAAATATATTATTATATTTTTTTCTAATAACAAGCTCTCAATTATCTACTTATAGTTTTAGAGAATTTGTGTGCTTGGGAGTCCCTGATGATTAAATGTATTATTATATTTTTTTCTCCCTCTCCTCTGTATAATCACTCGTTTAAGAAGAAATAATTAACATAAGTTTTTTTTTCTTTTGTCCACAACATCATTATCATCTCTCTCTAACATTTACAATCACATACCACAAAACAAATAATAATATAATATATTATATATACATATAAACAAAAGTATATACATCATACTTTATTTATCTATTAATAATTAATCTAAAAAATATGAATGAATTAATTCAGTAGTTGTATCTTTTGGTTATTTTATTTGTTTGCGCATATTTGTATCTATTTCTTAATAATAACTGCATATTGATAATTGTATCTTTTAATCATGCATTCTCGTCTATAAAAAAGCAAAGGTTGCATCGTTTATAAGCTTAAATACACAAATTTCTACTTAGAAGGACACACAATATTTTATAAATTTATATATAAAATAATTAATATACTCATGTAAAAGTTTGTTTTTAAGTTTTATTTATATATGGATGAACGTTCTATTTTAAAGCAAACAATTCGTCCGTAAATGCAATATAATATTTTGTTTTTGAAATTTAAAGTTTATCTAACACTAATGACACACAATCTATGGTTTCGCTATTTTAAATAATTAAGGTATAATGCTTTCAAATTTGTCTGGTAATGGTTAAAATTCAATTAAATTTACATCAATTTATATAAAATAAGTTAGTTATGGCAAAAAAATGAATATAAAAAAATTTCTAATATAATCTTGTGAATTATGTTAAATTAAAAAATTTGATAAATCAATGAATTCAAAAAAATCAATGGAGTTAACAAGTTGTTCTAAAAAACATTCACCAATTAATAATTTATCTTTCATATATATATATATATATATATATATATATATATGTGTGTTCATACTTTTAAATTTTATTTTCTTAACCCAAATTTATTCTACATACAAATAGCACAAAGGCGAATAAGTTGGTGTGCAGTATTAAAATTTTCACTTCGGAAGCTTTTCATGCTGACTCGATATTACTGAGCTGGATTAATGAATCTTTCTAAGTTACTTTTGATATGTTGTATTGTTGAAAAAAAAAAAGAATGTTAGATTATATATATTAATCAACCAATCATTTATTTTTAGATGGTGAAGAGTATAAAAACATGTTTTTTTATATTATATTTAAAATAAATTTTATTTAAATTGATATTTTATTTTTATATTCTTCCAATCATATTTCACACGGATTTTGAAAGAGAATTGGTAAATTTTATTTAAATTGATATTTTATTTTCTCTCAACAGTTTCTAAAAAACAAATAATAGAATTTTCCGATGTTCTTTATCATCCACAACATTAGGAATATAATGTAATTAATGATGAAAATATCAAATCAAAATGTGAAAAATAATTCATATAAAATATGGAAAGGTAAAACCCTTTTATATAAAATTATGAAAATGTGAGGTTTTCTAGAGAATATGTTATAGTTCAAAATTAAGAAGAAAAAGTTTATAAACTCGTAAAATCACTGTATGGACTTGTGAAGGTTAGAACAATGGAATATCTTTAATAAGTTCATGTTATTGATTGTTGTTTGTTGAGTGGTTCATACAGTGATTTCATAGAGTTAATAATTGTTAATAGAAACATTAATTCTCTCTATTTAAAAATAATTCATATGAGTTATATTAACCAAAATTTTGATGCTGGATCAGTATTGTTATAAAATTTCAATATTAAATTATAGTTTTAAGCAATATAGTTTTTTAAAGTGAGCATGTACTAAATTACATGTTTTAAGCAATATTAAACATGTACTAAACGTGAGTTGAAGGAGCAAAACATGTACTAAACGTGAGCAATATATTTTTTATGCATATGAAAACTTAGGTATACTAAACGTGAGTTGAACCGATTTTTTTTAAAGTGATTTTCTATACCAAAACATGTACTATTGATTAGATAAAAATTCAATTTTCAATTCGTCATTTAAGTATGTAGAGAAAGTCTTTTTTTTTCACTAATACTTAGAATCTTGTAAGTGTTTGTACTTATTCATTATAAATGTCAATTTCTACATTCTTATTGAGAGTTTTTTGTGATATATTTGATGTTTTTTCGATAGAACTATATTTATAACTATATTTAATTATATTTATAACTATGAAAATATTATATAGTTTGTAGTTAACTATAAAAATAGTATATAATTATAACTAATTTAAAATAATTAACTATATTCCAATATTAAACTATCCTAAAAATATAGCTAACTATTTCAAAAACATAGTTAACTACTTTTTTTTTTTGTCAACAGAATTAAACATCTAAATAAAACGATCAATCCAAGCTGGTGGTATATAATCGATATATGTCATCGGTGTAGGGTGGATCTGAGCACTCCGTGCCAATTTATCCTCTTTTTGATTCTGTGCGCGTGGGAGGAGTCGTAGATTGAAAATTTCGTAGCATCCTTTCTATTCTTCGAAAGCTTTCAGATACTGTGAGAAAGCAGGCCAGTCCTTGGGGTTGGTAATCATTTTTATCACTTCAGAGTAGTCTGTCACAAAAGTCACTTGACGATGGTAAGGAGCTACACATTCCATTGCCCATAGCAAAGCCTCCATTTCTGAATGTAAAGGTGACAGACTACGATCCAAATTATGTGTTCCTACCAAAACATCTGTTGAACCTTCCTTGCAGCAAAACCACCAACCTTCCTTTTCTAAATTTTCCTGTGGAGAAATTTTTATCCGGGAGTGTAACCCTTCCTCTGATGATTGGGCCTCTTTCCATATTTTATCTTCTGTTTCTGCCATACGTACTATTTCCTGGGGTGTCCAATCCTTATTATTATATAGTTTATCATTACGATTTTTCTAAATATACCATAAAATCCAGGGATAATAACTGTCTGAAACCTCATTCGGGAGACGCCAAAAAAGAAAATCTAGATTTGCAAATACTGATGTCACTGAAAATACTTAAAAAACATAGTTAACTATTTTAAAAACATTGTACCAAATTATTTGAAGTTTTCAATTTACAATTTAACATTAATTAGATTAAATTTTTTAAACCAATGAAACTATACATGCAATTATGGTTAGGTAAGTAATAAATGATGTTTTAGTGTAGAAAAACTTAAAATTAAATAATTTCTTAATTGATGTGTATAAACCTTAAACATCATATATTATCAGATAGAAGGAATAGTTTATAGTTAACTATATAAAAACTATATATATGATATAGTCTGCTATTTAATAATTCATTATCATATAGAAAATTTTAAAATATTAGTATATAGTTAGTGATATAATTTTTTTATTTTAATACAGAGTTAGCTATTTTCAGAATATAGTTATATATTATATAGTTTGCAGCTAATTATATTGTCTAAAACATAGTTAACCATTTTAGAATATAATTAATTTTTATCGAATGTAATTAACTATTGATAGTTTCGTAAACACATTTTAGATTTAAAAGACTAAATCAATTACCTATTTTACAATATCAATTCAAGATTTCAAGATTAGGTCGAAACAAAAGATAAAAATCTAGAAGCTATGAATTAGAGCAGTGAAAACAGAAATACATGTTCTATGAATACCAACATGGAAATACAATTCCACAAGATTCCCAAAAAATCATGAAAGAAAATTAATAGTAGCAAACCTTCAGATTAGTTGAAGTAAAAGAATAAACGGAATAGATCATGAGCATCTTTACTTGTCAATTTTGCTGTTGTTTTCAAAGATTAATCAAACAACCACAAACCTCATTTTTTCCTCATCTTTTCTAATACTGCCTTATTCTTCTTCATCTTCACGAAATAACAAAAAATTAATATTTTATAAATTTTTAACCAAAATCAAATTTGGATCAACAATCAAAACTGTCAGTCAAAATTTTGATAAAACAATGTGAATATAATTTTGTAGTAGAAATGATTAATATGTTTATTATTGGAATCGAGGAAGAAAAAATAAGTTGTTTTCATAATTGTTTTTTTTTTCAGAAATGAGAGAGAAAGTCAGATCTTTTTCATAATTTTTTTAACAAAAAGGTTTCTAAGAAAAAGGATAGTGAAATATTTCAACAATGATACAAATGGAAATTTGCAAAGCATAACTGTTATTTTCTTTATTTTACTTTTGGATATATCATGGACTCTGTTTATATTATACAGTCCAATTCTCCTTCTTTATATATAATAATATATTTTTTTCTCCATAAAAAGTTTCAACTACTCTCTTTGTTTTTCATAGATTGATGTTTTAGTTTTTTTTTTTTTTAATTTTGTAAGAGGAATGATTTTGTATTTAATTAAATTGATAGTTACTATGAGTAACTAATAGTTGAATAAATGTGCAGAATTAATAATTCTGTCAAAAGTGGTATCATCAAGTTGTTTTTTTCATCATCAAAATGATTAAAAAGGTAAATATTAAATGTTTTTTAGTATATGTGAAATGTCCAAAACATCAATTTATGAAAACACAGAGGGAATACTTTAAAGAAGAGACCATTAAGGTAGTTTGTGCAATACACATATTTGTGTTTGTATTTATCTATATTATTAAAATAGAAGCAAAAATTAATTATTAACCTTTAGTCATATAGTATATTGTTGAAAATGCTACTGAGATTTAATGAAAATGTTAAAATTCATTAATGGCAATTTAGATTAAATATGTAATTAAAAAATATAGAGTACAATAAGTATAATACACTTGATCACACATGATCATGTAGAGATTAATTACCATAAATAATAATATATGAATTATTATCTTTTTATCATCTTTATCTTATTTACTTTTACTAAAAACATATCATTTATAAAATAATATTTATGGGTGGTATATATGTTATGATTCATTTTTAAAATTGTAAGAATACAACACATAAATTTATTGATGGCTAAATTTAAATATTTCTATTATTTTAATCAAATTAATTTTTCTAAAATTTTATAATTAAATTGATAAATATATTATAATAAATAATTTAATTTAATGATAAACTTAATTTGTTAAAATTAGTTGAATATCATAATATATTAGTACTATTAAAACATGAACATTCCTTTTTAATTTAAGATACAAATAAATATTTGAAAAATTCATATTTATATTATTTAAATATATAATAGACAGGTTAAGATTAATTTTCTTACAAGTGTTATTCATTCCAGATTATTTTAACAAATATAGAAAATATTTAGATCAGTATGAAATGAGTTAAAAAGATGAAAATATTTTATTATAAATATTAAAATAAAATTTAAAAACGTAAAACTAATTAATTAGATGAATTATTTTATTTAGCAAAAAAAACTATATTTCTATGAAAAATTAAAAATTAAATTATCAAATGTTAAAATTAAAATATTCAATCAACACAAAATAGTGTAAACTTACATTATATTATATAATTTTTACATTTACTATTTTAGTTATTAGTCCAAATCAATATAATATTTATATCAAGATGATTAAATAACTAGATTAGAAAAAAAAAAACGATCAACAAAACCCAAATCGTGGGGGTGCTTGGCAATGACTTTTATTATAGACTTTTACTGTAAACTTTTGACTTTAAAAATTTCGACTATAAATACTTTAATTGTAATTTAAAATATTAATAAAAGACTGATTGGATAATTACAAACTGTAGAGACTTTAACTTTTATTTTGTTTATACAAGAATTTTAAACTTTATAAAATATTTTGAAAGTGGATCTCAAAAAACAAGAAAAAAAAAGATAACAATTAATCCATCAAATTTTTTTGATAATAAATTATATATAAATCTGAAAAAGACTTTAAATGATTATGTGGAAGAAGAAAAAGAAAAAATAATATATTTTGTATTCTAAAGACACTCAACTGAGGCTTTTAGAAAAAACTGTAAACCAAGAGTAAAAAATAAAAAAATAGCTTTTAAAACTTTAAAACACAATAAGTAATAAAAGTATGTCGGGCAAATGTTTATACAAGAATTTTAAACTTTATAAAATATTTTGAAAGTGGATCTCAAAAAACAAGAAAAAAAAAAGATAACAATTAATCCATCAAATTTTTTTGATAATAAATTATATATAAATCTGAAAAAGACTTTAAATGATTATGTGGAAGAAGAAAAAGAAAAAATAATATATTTTGTATTCTAAAGACACTCAACTGAGGCTTTTAGAAAAAACTGTAAACCAAGAGTAAAAAATAAAAAAATAGCTTTTAAAACTTTAAAACACAATAAGTAATAAAAGTATGTCGGGCAAAAAAAAGTGTGTGAAAACTGTTACATATTTTTACAGATTTAAAAGTCTCTTGCCAAGCAGCCCCGTATGTCAATTCATCAACAAAACCCAATAAAATTATCTTAATTATATTTAAAAAGCAGCACTTGGATCCAAATAAAATCTATGTTAAATATCTAATTATTTAAATCCACATAAACACAAAATTTTAATTAAAAGAAAATAAACAGAAATAAAATCAAAGATGGAAAATACTAAGCTTTATAAAAAGTGATATTTTTTCCAATTTCATTAAAATTTAGAGAAAATAAAATATTATGATTTTGACAAAAAAAACATCTCGAGCTTCAGAAGCCCGGATAAAAACCTAGTTAGTTATTTAATTAAAAAACATTTAATATGGTGAGCGTGTTGTGCCTTGGAATTGTGCATAATCCCTTGGTGTTTTAGGAACCTTTTCCGATATTATATATTGATATGAGTTTTCTACTAATACTGGTGTTTTCTATTTAATATCATAGTAGTGTGGTTTCTACCGTTGTGAATGATTTCACATTATTTGATTGAAAATGATAGAAATTAGTAATATTCGGTTTCTTTTTCAATTTGAAAATTTCGATATTGGAGTTATTTTCCCTATTTTGGTTTCCTCGGCCTGCTCATATTTGGATTTACCACATCTAAGAAATTGCAAAGCTACTATTTGTTTGTTTGTTTTTTTTTGTTGTGGGTATCTCTTTCGTTTTCTTATTCCATTAATTCCAATGAACATGTTTGTTTACTGTCATCTGATGTTAAACACGGGTACTATTGTGTGGTATTTGGTGCTTAGATTACTGCTTAAATGATTGTAGATAATGAAAAAGTGTTGTAAGGAAAACTTTGTGATTGGCCATATTTTTGATGCATTTGGCTAAGTCATACCATATTAATACACATACTTATATTCCTTACGATTATATATAATAAAAGACATCTAATATTTGCAGGTAAAGTTGTGGACAATTTGATAAATACTAGAGCTAACAAACTGTGATACTTAAAACGGGAGGCAGTGAGGAAGCAAAAGAGCTCCCAAGGTGTTTGGCTGCGCTTGATGGGGAGAAATGTAAGTTCCAGCATAAAGTGAGCCTTTTCAATTTCATCTCCAAACGCAGGACTTTCATGGTTTCCAAAATGACAGAATAACAACACACTTAACAATACACTCAGATTATGCCTTTAATCACTCTGTCAAATATTTATTTAAACACAGGCAAACATCACTGCCGAAGCCCAAAAGATATAATAGGGGGCAATACTACAAGTTCTTTAAGTATAGCCGAAACGAATGGTGCACCAAAAGAGGCATGAGTGAAGTTATCTCGCAAACCTTGACGTGAGTAACCTCGAAAACATCCCAAACAATAGTGCCCGTGAAAACATTATCAATTCATGTGTTAAAAATAACAGTCATATTGTTTAATTAATAAGTTTGAGATTTGAGTTTATGTTTCCGCTTTATTGGGATTCTATGAACTAAGCTTACATTTCAATTAAATGGGTTGCTTGATGGCATATGAAAAATGAGACTAATTATTTCTCCATTTGATATACGAAGAAGATAACATTATTTGAAAAATTGTCATTGATAGTTTAAATGTAGAACTATGTAGATAAGTTTGATACTATATTTTTTATGTTATCAAGAAAATTTAAGTAAAAGTTTTCACAATTCAAATATACTGACAAACAAATGAAAATGAAAGGATCAAGGGAGGAGAAAAAGAAAAATGAGAGACATTTTAAAAAAAACATAAACAACCTAATACTAACAAAACTAAAAAGAAAAGGAATTGCCATATAATCAAAAAAAATTGTAATTAATAATCTTATATATAATTAGCCAACCTTCTCTCCTCCCAAAGCACCACGTGTCTTTTTCTCCGTTACCAATTACTAAACCTATTCGAACCCCAAATTAAACCAGTTACTAAAACTCTTAAAGACCCAAACTAATTTCAAAAAAATATTTGGGCCCAATCCACAAACTTATCTTCTTTTCCTCAACTGTACATGAAACCTAATTTCATGTCGTTTCTCCTTCTTCTCTCTGAAGCTTCGACTGTAATCTCTTCTTCCAACCTAAAACTTCCTCTTCAATTTCAAGTCTCCTCTTCAATTCTCATTAACTTCCCTTCCTCTCACCGCCGCTTCAGAATTTCCCCCTATAAATATAGTCCATTCATCGACCGTAAATCCTACCCACAAAAAAAATTCCTCATCTTCTCTTCCACTGTCCTCATCAAAAAACCTTTCGTCTCACTCCCACAAGCGCCGCTGTCGATTTCATCGCAATACCATACGAGTCCAATTACGTGACTTTTGCTGATTTGCATGTAAGCTGCTCTTCCCAACAAGTGGTCGGGCATCTCCTTTGCTTCTGCAATTCCAAAAACATCAAAAAAGATCTCCTTCGTGGAAAGGTTAGTATTCTCAAGTCTAAGTTCCTGTTAAATTTACATGTTTTTAAAGAATAGTATCGTTGCAAAATTCAAATCTTGGGTTAATCTTTAATTTTCATTAAAGATTATATGGTTTGATCCTTATTAGTATTGACGATTCTAAGCAGTGGGTCCCCTATATATTAATTGAGAATCATTTTTAAAAAATAACATTCTTCTCATGTGTATATCACATCATTACCATGCTGATGTGTCAGCTTTACAGATATTCTCACAACAAATTTTAAAACTCTTCATTTACTAGAATAATTACATTATATGCCATTATCATATTTCTATATATATATATATATATTCTCATATTTTTATATATAATTATTTAAATTATTTAATGTTGATGAACTTATAAATTTTTATTTTTCACCTTCAGATTGCAAAATCATAAAACACTCTTAATAAATAATTTATTACTATACCAATTTTTATGTATAATAATTAAAATTATAACTAATATTTGCATGAATTTTATAATATGTTTTGTTTTCTAATACTAATATATATATATATATATATAACATAAAATGTAACAATAATGTTATATATGATAATAATGACGAATTGTAATCAATTTACCATATACAAAAAATAAAAATCTAATAAACAGCATATCCCTTATATTTAAGATTTTTAGGTCAAATCTTATAAAAAAAATAAATAAAAAGTAAATGAAATATTGTTTTTAAAACAAGTTTGCTCAGCATTATTTCCTTTATTTTATTTATAGAATGTACAAAAATCAATATATGGTATAAAATTAAGTTATCATTAGCTGACATATCAAATTTATGGATTTAGGTAAAATAATTTACATAATCAAATCAATTTTGAATGGATATTTAATTTTTAACTTATTTTCTTTCCAAATTAAATGTGGTCAACATAATGAATGATCTACAATAACTACAAAATAGTTTTAGCTAAAATTCTAAAAATAAATAATATTATGAAACCTAACTAATCTAATTAATTTGTATATAACACACATATTATTAATACTCATTACTCCATTTTATTAACATACACATAAAACTAATTAAATTATTTTTACTTTAAATAAAAAAATTTTGAATAAAATAATTTATAAATTTTTTATTCCGCGCAAGGTGCAGGTTATTATCTAGTGTTAAAGTATTGATAGAATTTTTTCCAGGATTTCCTTTGTCTTAGTAGATATCTATTAGATGTGAAAGCATTAAATTCATATTTGGCAATTTCTCTTCTTAGTGAGAAAACATATTCATTTGGTAACGAGATTTTGTTTTGATAACTGTTCATGTTCTCAAATTTTTTTTTCAAATATTACTGTCCGTGCAAGTGTACGTTGAAGCTGGACATAGAAAATCTCAATCTCCCATTAATCAAATCATTTAATTGGGTAATATTTTACCCCTGACTCAGGTTAGTGTCTTTCCTTTTATAGGTTTTAACGTTTATCGTGTTTATTCTTCTTTGCCGTGCATGAGAAATTCATGCCTTCCACTGAAAATTTCAAGTCTCAGTGTAGTCAAATGAACTTTTGTTTAATTTCTTAACATGTGGAATAAGGAGGAATAAAAATAGGCCATGGATTTCAAATCCTACCAGGAAGGCGTAATGGGTAGTTTTGTTAATGACAATAGGTGCTAAGAAGCCAGAAATAACATAGTTAAATGCGTGGAGCGACTTTATCATTACTCTCTAGGAGCCAATTTTCTCAGAGTGAGGTGTATGTATACAAAAGGAGTCTACTTTGGCGCATTCGACATCTTCAAACACAACTATCAGTAAGCAGAAAAAAAACTTTAAAGGAATTATTATTTTCCTTCATTTTATCATGGTTACTTTAAATGCTTAGTTGCAAAAATAGTAGAGGTTCGCAGGGTAGCTCACCAAAACCAAGAACAAGTTAAAGTTTAATTTGGTTTAGTTCGTGTCAGTTTAGAAAGTTCAAAAGCATCTGTTATGTACCTCAATTTAAATATTTTTACTGTGTATATATCCAGAACGTATTATCGATATCGGAGGTTCCTAGATCTTCAGGTTTCGTTGCTGAATTATTTGTACAGTCTTCTTACGTCATATTGGCTATTTGCAGAATCATATGTACGTGTGGCTCATGTGGACTTCGAATGAAAGCATGAGGGAGTGGGGACGGCAGAACAGACCGAGAGCAAAAATAGAACACTGCAAGTCAAAAGCTCGAAGCTGACAGTAAAATAATGGCTGTATATACTCGGTGGAGAATTTTAGATTGGCTGCGTAAAGAAGAAAATATCAATGCTGGCAATCATCGTCACGGGAGTTTTATGGATCGTTTTAGAGTTAGAGCGTTTTAAAGTGCTTGGACCCGACCTGGATCGGCTCGACGCGTGTGTGAATTGCGTTGGAGAAATGTTTCTTGCCGAAAATGCTTCCGTTTTGCCTTCCTCTCATATCTTCTATATTTCTTGTATGGAAACATGGTTTCAAGTTGGTCACAAGTACGGTTTGTGGTTTCAATTTACTTTTACAACAACAAAAGTAAAAACAAAATTGTTTGTAAATTTGGTGTTAGTAAATCCATTAAAACACTTTTTGTTTGTGGCTCTTATTATGGTTTAGTATAGACAGTCGAATATGTTTTGTTGACGAGAAGAAAAAAATTGACGCAAAAGCGGAATAAAATCACATGAAAAAGATGAAATTTCAATGTACCGGAGAATATCCTGCGGAAAGGTGGTATGATCAATAGATAAATATTAATACATGAACTTGGGGGAGTATTAAACGGGTTTAACAATGAGAGGGTGTTGTGAAGTGAAGTGTTCCACTTGGCCGCCATTGACGAAAGACCTTTGCCAGAGAAGCGGAGAAAGCAGAGATAGGAGGGGGGACTGGCTATTCCAACTGCAATTAGGTAATGGTTCGGTTTTTATTGGTACCAAAGCAACAAAACCGGTTCCTTTGAGTAGATAATTGAATGTGCCACAGCAATTTGTGTATACCAAAGCAAAATATAAACCGATTTTTATTAATACTAATGCAAATTATAAAATAGGTCAATACACTTAAGATCATCTAATATATTATTCTTTCTGTTTTATTTAAAATTTTTAATGATTTTTAACGTTCATACATAAAAATTAAATATAGTTTATACATATTAATTTATGTATGATTTTATCAACAATTTAATCATTGTACTCTATTCTTTTTAACATCTATTATATAAACGGTTATTTAAAAATTGACCAAAATATTTATATTACAATTAAAATAAATACAGTATAAATCTATTCATTTTCTGAACAACCCATACTTGCCTTCGGGATTTAATGAAATTGAATCAGTATTATTAAAAAGACAAATCTGTATTGTATGAACTATGCAAAATTTATCTTCACTAGATTTTTTTTATTATTTAAAAATATTCAATAACTTAGCCAAAGAAATTTACTGAAATATTTAACCATTAAAATTTTATTTTAATTAAATTATCTTTAATAATATTTTTTAAATTTTAGACAAATTTAAATTTTAATAAGATTTAATTTCATCTTTTTAGTTAAATATTTTTATTATTTATGTCAAAAGTATAGATTAAATACTCTTGAGGCAAAATATATTGTTTATAAATCCCTTATATATTATTTGAGAATCCTTTTAAAAAAAATAACCTTACACTCATGTATTATTAACATGTATGCCATCATGATGTGTCATCACCACAAGCATTCTTAGA
>OVBI01002933.1:0-15734 GCA_900406495.1 Sisymbrium altissimum
TGCAACGGTTTATTTGCGACGACATTGCAACGTCTTCATTTGCGACAAAAATAAATTGTTACAAATTCGTCGCAAATGTTGCAACGATTTTTTGTCCGTCGCAAATTTGCAACGGATTCGATTCCGTCGCAAATTTCAACGGATTACAGTTCGTCGCAACTTTTGCAACGCTTTTGCAACGGTTTGGCATTTGCAACGCTCGTTTTGCAACGGATCTGTTGTCGTCGCAATTCCATCGCAACTGGCTTTTTGCAACGGGTTTGCAACATTTTCTGCCGTTGCAATAGAGTTGTTTTCTTGTAGTGTCTCTATTCTTGCGTACCCTATGCATCCGAACACCTTTAGATGTGCTATGTTTGGCTTCTTCCCTTTAAACACTTCATATGGAGTTTGTTTAATCAACGCTCTTGTTATTACTCTGTTGATAACATAAGTAGCGTGTCTCACGGCCTCTCCCCATAGCCAATTTGGTATGCCTTTGTGTTTTAGGATGCTTTTGGTCATCTCCATTAAGGTTCTGTTCCTTCTCTCTACGACCCCATTTTGTTGAGGTGAGTATGGAGCTGTCAAGTGTCGTTGTATGCCATACTCTTTGCAGTAGTTCTGGAACTCATGGGAGGTGAACTCTCCTCCTCTGTCGGTTCTGAGTGTTTTGATCATCATCCCTGTCTCCTGTTCAATTGAAGCTTTAAAGTTCTTAAACTTTTCGAAGGTCTCGCTTTTGTCTTTGAGTAGGAGTGACCACATGTAACGAGAATGATCATCGATTAACACAAAGATGTAACGCTTCTGTGCTGCTGTAGGAGGAGTGATGGGGCCACAGAGATCTCCGTGAACGAGTTCCAAAAGTTTTGTTGCTCGAAAGGTTGTGGCCTGAGGAAATCCGAATTTGGTTTGTTTAGCTCGTAAACATGGTTCACATACTTCTTTTGTGATCTCGAGTTTTGGGAGACCAGTTACTGCTTCTTCTTTAATCATCCTTTTCATTGTTTCTCGATTTATATGGCCTAATCTCTCATGCCATCGTGTAGACTCTTTCATAGTAATGACTTGAAGGCATTTAGGACTCTCGACTTCCATAAGAACTTTATAGAGTCTGTTCTTCGATCTTGTGGCACTTACAAGAAGTTTTCCTCTATGATCATGAGTTTTCCTCTATGATCATGAAGAGTTAGTATCTTGTTGCACATTCTAAACAAATTGATCTTGTTTTATTGCTTTAGAAAACTTGCTCAAAAACTAAAGCTCTCTCTCTCTCTGCAACTCTTAATCTCTCTCAAGTGTTTATCACAAGAATGATAACTTACTTATATAAGAGTTTATTACAACTTTTCCTTTTTCTAAAGACTAGATAAATCCTAATCTTAAATCTCTTAGGATATGTCTTGATTCTCTCCAAAGCATATTCTGTTCCTCTTATCTCTAGACTTCCTTGTCCTTCAAGTTTAACTCAATAATTTCTACATATAAACATGATCGCATATATATATATTATACATATACGAATTCAACCTAGTAGTAGAAAAATATTTTTTATTATTTCTATGCAATTAAGCAAGCTATAAATCTCTCGCAAAAACCCCTAAATGGCGAACATAAATCATTTTATCATTTAAAAAAAAAAGAATACTAAGAAAAATCAACAAATCCTCGATGAGATACTCAAAGGATCTGATTTGACATTAAAGATGAGATTTAAGGTTGCTATATCCAATAATAGTTCATTATAAATATTTTAATTTTCTTGGAAGTTTGGGAATCTCTAATTAATCATGCAGTCTCAAATAATTGATCGTTAACCTAAAATGATTTTGTAGAATTAAATTTAAGTGATGTATTCTCAACTTTATAACATCATATCGAGCTCTTGGAGTATGTTGAGCAGCTGGGAAATTATTGAATCCATTGAACATTGAACTTCTTCTTTGTTGGCTGTATAAGATGCAAACCGATGCCCTTTTTTAACATGCAGAACTATAATTAAAGCTTCTTAATCAAAAATGAAAGGAACTAATTAAATACAAATTCATTTTAAACAACATTTAATATTACTTCTAATCATAAACAGATTTGATTAGACGCTTCATCTAACACGTTTCGGAACCAAACGGAAAAACATCAAATATCTTCAATTAAAGACAAATGGATTTATTCATATATTGTGCTGGATGTTGTTTTTGGTTTCATATATATGTTTATATTAATTAGTTTATTATATAAAAAACGATTATTGGTGAGGGCTTGATCGATCACCTAACACGAAGGTTTGGCTAACGGATGCACGAAATATAATTTTTTAGAAACTAAATATGAATTTGACCTTAATTCTTTTAGCAAAATCTAGAGATGCCGTTAACCTATTTATATATATATATATAAGATGAAACTTTTTTATTGAAAAGGAAGAAAGTCTATCACTTCTCCAACCATCTTAAGGATATATATGACTTATGAGATATGCATAAATATTATCTATATAGAGAGAAGAGAGAGATATGCATACATAATTTATATTTGGATAATGTAATTTGATCTGGTGATCAATTACTCTGAAACATGTATATTAGCGTCAGAAAGGATTAAGTATACCAATTAGCTTATTATGTTTGGAGCCGGGACGGCTAAGAGTTCATATAATATAGTGTGCCAAACATTTGTCAGTTTTTATATGATGGAAAACCATAAATATAATTTTGAATATATATTAATGTACGTATCAATCAACTAATTAGTGAGATTATATTGATAAATTCAGTTGGCATTGAACTTTCTAATGATTCAGAAAAAGAAGGAATTATACCAATTCTCTGCGAAGATATTAATTTCACTCGTATAATTTTATCATAACTACATTAAACAGTAGTGCTTACCATCCATATAATCTACCATAAGGTATACGCACAGTCTATATAGATAACCTAATTAACGTAGATATAACTCTCTCAAACTTTTTAGAGATAAATAATCGTGTGTCTAATTGCGAAAGCTTTCTTTACAAACATATACGTTGTAAGGAAAAGTTTTTTTTTTAAAAAGCATATACGTTGCATACTTTACAAATATCCCCCCGATATGCACTTATGTACATGTACACAGACTAGACATTTGTAATTAAGCACATATCCACCACGGTGTACACTTATCAAGCAAATATATACAAGATGGCTACATATATAAACGCCACCAAATTTACAAGGATGTATTAATTAGAAGTGAATATCATTCAGAAGCGACCATTAAAGTTAGCCAACATGGAAATAGGGACGACGCATAATCCTCTACTTCTCAAGTCCATATTATTGTTGTTGTTGTTGTTGTTGTTGTTGTTTTCTTCTCTCAGATTTCTCATCATCGTCATATTTTGTTCATCCCCTTGGATTTGGATTTGATGATCCCCCATGCCTCTCGTATTTCTCTATCAATACCGTATTAGAAATATATTTACGTGTTTATCGATCAAATATAATGTAACGATTATTAATACGAAAAGATCCCTGAACCTTCCTTATAATCAGACAAACAAATATTTAGTTTATCTAATAATACAGGACCAAGTCTGTCTTAATAAAATATTATGCAAAATGAAACTTCTTTATCTTTTCCGTATGAGTTATAAATGGATTTAAATTCGAATGGATAGATAGACACATAAATTTATATGTATGAAAGAAAAGTGGATCGGAGATTACCATAACGAAACTAGATGAGACATAGTCCTCATGTTTTCTAGGAGGCGTCTGAATATGTTCAAACTGACTGACCTGTTCAGTAGCATTCATATAAAATTACACATTTGATCTAACTACTACAAAGGGAGATTAATAATAATAGAAAAGGCACAAGTAACTATTGGAGGTAATTGAGTCATGATAACCAATCATATTTTACAATCTAAATTAAAAGTTATAAAGAATTTATAGATTTGCATCGAAAGAAAAAAAAAGAATTTTATGGATTAAAAGTTCAACCATGCATCATGTTGTAATTGGATTATGTTAAGTACTAGTATCTAACCTTAGGGCTATTAACCGGAGAGCTAGCCGTGTCCTCCAAAGAATCATCCTCACAAATCTTTTTGGTTCTTGCTTTCCTAAACTTCAACTTCGCCGGAAAATTAACTGGAAAACTCCTGCCGGAAAAGGCGTCAGTGGCGGCATCCGAGACCAGAGAAGGAGAGACGCCAAGAAGCGAACAAGAACTCTTGTCTTGATGATCGCTATCTTCACGATGATTTCTGTATTGATTTGAGAAATCTTCGAGATAAGTTGTCCATCCACTCTCCTCTTGATGATCATGATCATCAATATTAGCATCATCATGGTGATGGTCGAAAGGGGCGTGATTTTGTTCATAAGAATTACAAGAGAATGTATCCATCATGTGGAGAAAGGAGGAATAACCCAAAATAAAATGGAATAATTCTTAAGTGGTTGCGTTGGGTATATGTATATATATATACATAAAGTTCGTTAAATTTTCATGGTATTTAAAAAAAGCAAAATAAAATTAATTGGAGAGATAATAATCGGAATCTTGATGTCATCACATGGGTCCCAAAGCGTTGATCAAAATTATTTATGGAGAACCAAAAGCCAACGATGGACTTCTCTGAAGAAGTGTGACATGCATTGAGCTATCTTTAGAAAATATGTTGTAAGTTCCAAAATCACTCAAAATTTTTGTGTCAAGTGAAATATTTCGAAAAGAAAAAATTTGCATGTGTATACAAATACATGGATCTAGATTCTTGGGCCGATCGGTAACTGTGGATAATAATAATAATCTATACAATAATATAAGTTGGATTGTAGGAAACAAAACATTCACTTTTTTTCTTTCAAAATTAGGATATTACTGAATTAAGATTTGTATGATTTTATTATTTTCAATGATGTTTTTTAACAATCGTTTTGACCTATTAATAAGCTTAG
This sequence comes from Sisymbrium altissimum, assembly GCA_900406495.1. Taxonomy (NCBI): domain Eukaryota; kingdom Viridiplantae; phylum Streptophyta; class Magnoliopsida; order Brassicales; family Brassicaceae; genus Sisymbrium; species Sisymbrium altissimum. Next base: position 4,932 of record OVBI01002933.1, read on the forward strand.
ATGAGATTTGGCCCAACTTACTGTTGATTTCCAGGCATTTATTTATTTATTGTTAGTTGAGACATTGCTTTCCACCAAATGCATTTATGCAAGTTAAAGAATATCGAATGGGAAAATAATAATGGTAGTATTAGTATATACTTTTATACATTTTTTATCCATTGTGTAAAATGATTTCATAATGATCGAAATAAACGTAGACAAAACAACACTAAACCACGATGAATGCAAAAACGAATTTTCTAAATCAAAATAAAATCCATAAAGGGTTGGTCAGTGTGAAAAGTAATACAAACGGCCGATTTCGTTGTGACAAACAGTCCTCTAGAAACGTTTTCCTGATGTGGCCATCTGCTTTTTATTTTATTTTTATGGCTACTTCAAAGGATGATTAAATACTTAAACCCGAATTGTTAAAGGGACATAATTTGATGAATATTTTATTAATTTTTAACCCTAATACAAACCAATATAAAAGAAGGGGGAAGAGGAATGTTATGTTCGTTGAACTTGGCCATTTTGATGTAATTGCGTGAGAATGCCAACGTCAAGTAAAGTAGACCTTTTTTGTTTTTATCGTTTAGCCGTTACAGAATGATGACACTTGAAAAGTTGAAACTATTGGACGTGTGTGATGTGAAGAAACATGTGAAAATGGAATACAAAGAGAGTTCGGTAATGAAAAAATAATATTTAAATGACAGATTGTTTTTTTTTTTTTTTTTTTTTTTTTTTTTTTTTTTTTTAGAGGGGGGGGGGTTCTCCACGACANGCCCATGGATAGACCCTCTCTCCGGGTTTGCAAATGGGCCCTAAAGCATGGGCCCATATCCGTGTGGCAAAATGGGGAAATGTTTAGCAACTTCGCACTTGAGGGGAATCGATCCCTGGCCTAGACCAACAGGGCGACTACTCCTCAAGTGGAAGCCACTAGACCACCACCATTTGGTTAAATGACAGATTGTTGTCAGCTTAAAAATGGAACATTTCTATACGGGAAGCTTTGTGTAATAACCATCTCGACTGGTAATGGCATAATACTTATGCAATTTGAAGGATACCAGGGCTCGCTAGTCTAATTCAAACGTCTGAAGTTCGAGTCGTCGAGATAAAAAAGGAAAACAAAAAATGGGAATGAAAACAAAAATGTACGTGATCAAAAATATATCAAGTCCGAGTTAATAATTTTCAAAATAATATAAGAACCAAACTAGTCCTTTATAATTTATTTTTGAGAATTCTGAGTTTTCGTTTGGAATCCCTCCCATCTTCGAATAAATTGACATCATGCCTCAAGAAACACACATTCTTAAGTAGAACAGAGACGTCCTTAAGCTACTCACCTGAGAGCTCGAACTCACTAGTCTACAGATGTAAGTAAGAGTAACACTGTATCTCACGTTAAAAAACTCAAAAGCGAAATGGTATTTACTATTTATAATTTACTGGAACCAAAATTCTCCAGTGGTAATCGAAATCGGAAACATTACAAAAAGAATAAGAAAAATTCACAATCTCCTCTCTCTCTCTTTTTTTTCCTGCTACTTTTCTCTCGATACCATTTTTTTCTCTGTTTTTCCTCTTTTTTTTGTTGTTTGTTTTTTTAAAAAAGAAACAGACAGATAAAGAATGAAGAAAGCGGGCGAAATCTCCGCCGCCTCATCTCTCCATTTCGCTTTAAAGACGGCTAGAAACGGTGGTCCGATCATTCCCACGGCGGTGGGCAGGCGGTGAATGCAAAAAAAAAAATCAAAACAAAACGCTATCATCGGACTCGCTTCTCTTATATAAATATATCTACAAATACGTTTTTGGAAGATGCTAGAAGTCGATGATTGGTTCTCCAATGGTAAGATTTCTCTCCACCGTCCATGGTAAGTCGAAGAGCTTCGCCGTCACAAACTTGAAGATCTTATTTACGTTTATGTTGTATGAAGCACTCGAGAAGAATAGCGTCGCGTTTAACGCCTTCGCGTAGGTTCTCGCCTGTTCACACACACACACATTTACAATGAGTTTCACATGAGTTTGAGTTTCAAATAATTATATGGATCAGTTCAGAATAATTCATAAGCTCTTTTTAATAATTTCATATGAAAAAAAAAAAAAAAAACGTTACCTGGCTAGCAATTGTCCACTGCAGATCAATAGGAAGCTGAATAAACTCATCAAACTTGGTTCCTACCATAACTGGTATCGCCGTCTGCATATTAAAAAAAAAAACACATTTAATGTTTTGCCTCATTAACAAGTAATCATTTTAATCTTACACAAGACATTAAAAAGATCAGTTTCGGTTCTATAGTTCTGACTTCTGAATCTTAACCTTTTTTGTGTAATTTATATTCCATACAACAAGACTATTATAAAAAGTCATCAAACTGGTAATATGTTATTGATATGTTTAAAAATCTCACCTGATTAGACTTTCTAGCTTGTTGATACCAGCTAATCACACTACATTAATGATAAGAATATAAACGAAAAGTTTAGCTCCAAATTATCAAAAAACTTTCATGTTTTTTTTTTTTAAAAAAAAGCCTATAACAGATAACTATACCTGTTAAGTGTGCAACGACTAGTTAAATCGAACATGAAGAGAATAGCTACAGAGTCCTTGCAAGCCATAGGGATCTGATCCCGTGATCTCTCAGCTCCTGCAAAATGTTTAATTAACTTTTTAATTAAGCTAACTCCAACTTCGATGGATCTAACATTATTACTTAATTAAATGGTAAAGACGAAAGTAACCTTCTAATTCCCAGATACTGTACGAAATGCGAGCACCTCCCATAGACAATGTCTTGTCCGTACAATTGATCCCTTTCTCCAACTCTCTCATCTCAACTTGTTTCTCTTCACCAACATACTTCGCCTTCAATAATCAAATATATCAATCAATTAATATTCGTTTTAAAAGTAATGATTATGACTTTTAAAAAAATCGAAAATAGAAAGAGACGTAAAATGGTTTATTTATATATATTTGTCTTGTGTGTAAAAAAACTAACTAACCAAGAAGCACGTTTTTCCGATCTCGGGATCTCCTAAGAGGCTGATCTTGAGAGAAACAAGATCAGAGTCCGATCTCCGGTGGTTGTTATCGTGTTCATGCACCGACGTTCGACGAACGAACTCGTCGGTGGTTACCACGACGGCAGGGATCGGAGGAGGTTGAGGACGAGAGACAGTCGGAGAAGGAGTGGCGGCGCGTGATGAAAGCAACAGGTATCTCCTCGATTTTCCTGGAGCACAAGCGACGATTCTGCTCCAGAGAAGCCGCGTGAAGCGACGGAGAATCAATATCCTACGGTTCACTCTGTTCCTGAGGTTGTTTATTCTAACGATCTTAAGACAAGATTGCGCCATTACAACGGAGAATTATCACACAAGAAAAAAACAAGAAACGAGAAGAAGAAGAAGAAAGAAAGAATCAGAGAATATGGAAAAGCTTCAAGAAGATCTGATGATGGCCAGAGAGAAGCTGGTTGGTTCCATTTTGGCCATGAAAAAAAAGGAAAGGAGAGAGAGAGAAGAAGCAAATATACGTGAAAAGCTTTTTAGGTTTCTGTGTTTCCTCATTTTTTTTCGGACAGGAAGACAACTTTAAAAGCTTTTCTTTTTTTTTTTTAATTTATGTACTAATAATTAACGTTTTAAATTTTACTTTAAATTAATTATTGGGTGTTTTGAATTTTTGTGGGCAACGAACTTTTCTGGTGAGAGATGGGAGGGAGGTGGGGATTTTTTTCGGATGTGACGACCACATACATAAATTTTTGGCCCTACGTTGACCTTTTTATTTATATAACGAAAAAGACGTAACCGTTACGTGCTTGCAAATTCTATGCTGATGATTTTTCTACATCTCTTTTAGCCTGACTATTTTGACAAATTGGAATACTACAACATTACCTTTTTCCTCATCATTTTTTTTTTTGCTTTTGAATCTGATATATTGTTTTATGCATAACTTTTAATAATAGATTCAAAAAAGTCTTCTTATTAGCAAAAGAAAATATCTCTTGCAAATTATTTTAATGATTTAGAAAAGTACATTCTCTGAAAATAGTTTAAACATTGCTTTTTATTGATATAATAGTGATTTAGAGAATGATTTTAGTTAAAAATGCGAAAATTTAGATTTTGTAAGATGAAATGTTATTTTTTTCCGTTAGATCATCAAAGTTATCAAATAAGCTTTTTAAGATTTTAAATCATTTAAAATATTAGATTAATATAAATGAGTTTATTTCAGTTTTGGCAACAAAGCATGCAATGATGATGTGTGTCTTCATGTACCCACCGCATGTGAGTCATGTTTTTGGATGATTACACAAATTTGGGTTTCTTCCTATAATTTCGATGTATTGAATCACTAGTTGAAGTGATAAAAAAAAACAAGTTTCAAGATTCTCTCGACATAATCAAATATTTTAAGAATAAACAAACCATATGATATTGGAGAATCAAATGCTGTTGATTTAATTCGGTTTTATAATTGTTGGTTCAAATGATGAATTTTGGGTTAATAATTGAGACCCACGTGAATTTAAAAAACCACGTAATAAACAAATAGCCACCTCAAAGACATGTCTCCGACCACTGTGGCACTGTTTTCTTATATTAATTAAAACCTTAATGTATCGTCTAATGGCTGCTAACAATTTCCCTTTCGAATGATTTACTAAAGCTGGGAATTACTGTAGACTTTCCAAATCAAAGAATTGCATCTTTCATTATCAGTGCCCAACGTTTGATGCTTGCTACTTCCTAGAATAAGGAGTTGAGTTCTATTTATGTTGGCTCCCTTTTTGGCATAGAATAGGGAGTTCAAATTATTATCAGAATATCATTTTCTTATTTCGCGGGTCTTACGTAGATACAAATATTGAAATTCCGATATACGCCATTGTTTTGATACATAACTATGTATTAGTATGATTTAAGTTTATTTCATAAACGCTTGCATAACCATGTCCGAGTCTCTGCCCAAAAAAAAAAATTGTCTTGAGTCAACAAAAAGAAACAATAAGTCGTAATTGTTGACAAAAAAACGGGCGCGCAGTGTAACGTGGCGGCCATTATTGGCTTGTCCAGCTATTGATTAGATTTATACTTTTTGGGTGATTTAAGCCTTTTACTGTTTTTGATTTTTTTGGTGATTCAGATCCCTTAGTTTTTGTTGTTCTTGATAAAGTTTATGAGAATAGTAAGTAGAATAGGTATCGAGAATTTCTCTCTTATTTCTCATGGAACAAAAATGACAATTAGTGTAGTAACTAACAAGAATTTGTCTTCCAACTTTTTTGTTTTTTTGTTTTTACGTGTTTAAAAGTTCTTAGAATGGTTTGTTATATATTAAACACGATGTGTATGGCTTTTAAAATTCGCCATTAACTATATAGCAAGAGAATACAAAAACTCATTATCATGTTGAATTATGTCAACTCCAATTATATCAACTCAAGATTTGTCAGTGTCTCAACGCAAACAAGCTGGGCTCAAGATTTTTCAGTGTCTCAACGCACACAAGCTGGGCTCATTTTATATGTGGGTACTTTGTTCAATACCTAATTTCAGTTTTCTTAGACCCATGATATCTGGCCCAGTGCTGACCCTGTCCACTTTATGACCAGTTCCTAATTTCTTCTTTTTACACTCAGAACATGGAAATTCTAAACACCAAAGTGCACCACATTCAGAAATAGAGAAACATTGAAGGACTTCCAATCTAACAATATTTTATAAGAGAAAAAATACCAAATCCATCCAATTTTTAAAAAATTCCGATTTTGGAGGAGGCATATGCAAATGCAGCAAATCAATAAATAGTATAACAATAAACATTTCAATCTGTCCTACAAAATACATTACTTACCTGTTAAATATTTTAAGCAAGTAAGCACATATATTAATGAAAGCTTAGGTCCATAAAATAAAAAGATAAAATCCATGTCCTACAGTATCCATCTCAATGTCAAAACAAAGAAAAAGGTACCAGCTCATCGGTTATTATCTTTAGCAATTGCATTGGTTTACATTAAACCAATGAATCCAATCAGTTTCATTGCATACCAAAATATACATCGACTTGAATCATTCTGGGACCACTTCTTGTTTTTTATTACTCCATTTGTCCAGTCGTTTGGAAGATTTTTCCACCTGACACAAGCACAGTGAAAATCCAATTATTTTTGAAGACTATCAAACCAATGAAATATAGATGAAGACACGTAGACAGTCGACCAAAAAAAAAAAAAAAGAAGAAGACACGTAGGCAAACGCAAACGCGGTGTGACAAATGTTTGAAAATACTTGCCTCTTTTACCCAGTCTGTTCTAAACGTAACCCACGCCAGAATAACCGTTTGTAGAAGAGTACCACAAATCATCCCTGTCCATATACCCTGTAAAATCAACAAATTTAAATGCCATAACCTATAATTATCATTAAAAATAAGAATCGGTAATCAATAAAACAATGTAAATGGTTAACTATATAAAAGTGAATAAAGCAAGGAAAAATATTTTGCCTTGGCATCAAATTTGAAGTAAAATCCAAAAAGAATCCCAGCAGGAATTCCGATAATGTAGTAACATCCGACGTTAACTTTCCCAACAAACGTTTGCCAACCGCATCCAACAGCAACACCTTAAATCATCCCCAAAAAAAAAAAAAGTTTCTGAACACCTTTTTATCTCAATTTTAGTCTACATAATGGGACAATTTCACTGTATGGCACTTTTTACCAGAGAGAACAGGCTGGATTCCATTGAGGACTACTGTTATAGCAAGATACGGGCAGAGATCAGAAACCGCGGCTGAGACTTCTTCACCCTCAGTGAACACATAGCTTAAAACGTCACGGCACATTAAAATAACAATGGCTAAGATCACAGATGCGATTAGTGAATATATGTTGACGATGATTACAGAAAATACTGCTGATTTAGGATTCCCAGCTCCAAGTTCATTGCTCACTCTTACACTGGATCAACATCACAACATTCAAAAGTAAATTCTCATGTTACCTTTAAATTAATGTACCAAATTTAGTAAAAAATAAAAAGCATCACAACATTCAAAAGTTTACACACTATAGATAAATTTATTAGAAAAGAAGAGCTCACGAGTCAATGTGATTTACCATATATTGTAAGGGGGGCATAAGTTGTAAGAATCCAAATAGTTTCTGGGAGGATAAATTGGATAAATACATTTTAAATTTTCTACTATTCCATCCGTTTTAGATTAATTCTTTCGAAAATTTCACACAATACTAAGAAAAGTTTTGATATGAACATGTCTAAATTTTCCTTTTTTTATATAGGACCAAATTATTAATAAATGTATTATATACATATTGAAAGGTTCATCAATGTGAGTATGATATATATAAAACAGTAGATGAGTTATCCATGATAAAATTATATCGCTCTTATTAGTAAGTTAATTAAAACGACAGGGAAACTGAGATTTTGTTTAAAAGTATGTATTTTAAATATAGAAGACAAAACATGTGAAACAGAAGTAAAGTGATAAAACGACACTTAATTATTAAATAAGGTATAATAAAATAAAAAGCTAGTTGGGGGACAAATTAAAGAAACCTTATCGCTGCATTAAATCCAAGAGATACCATGAACGTCCAACCTGAGATCGCCATGCTGTTGAAAAAAAAGCAGAGAAACCAAATCGTATAAGATCGAAAAAGATCAATTTAATAATCTAAGAACAATGAGATGCTTCTAATCTGAAAGGTTTTGGAGAGGATAAGAATTTAGACTTTTTTTTAAGAAAAAATAAATAATGAAAAATATGTTTTGAAAAACCGATGATTTATTTAATTAATTAATTATGGTCATTTAACCAAACCTAGGGAAACTAAGTGAAACCCGAGATTACCTTCGATTAAAATATATACTCCTTTCAAGAAAAGACTTACCAAATGGAGAGAGAGTCGAGAGCAAGTTCCGGGTTATCAAGGAGCCCGGCGATGAGAACCAGGATCTGTAAGTACCACATTTGAAGGCAAAGCATTCCAGCGGAGGAGGCAGAAAGTTTGAAGAAACTCGGTAAGCCGGAGAACGCCTGTAAACTAAATCCTCTCCACGTCTCACGAAACCGATCACTCGTCACGATGTAAACGAATTGAGCCACCACTATGATCCACCACGACATGCTGAGCGCTAGCGACGCTCCGAGTAGCCCCATACCGAGCTTGTAAACAGCGAGCCAGCTTATGAGAAGGTGGATGAAGAGAGTTAAACCTGAAATGCAAGCGCTCGGAGCCACGATGCTTTGCGACTGGAGGAACTTCTGGATGGGGAAGTTTACTGCGTACGCAAATATTTGAGGGGTTAGACCGTAGACGAAGAGAGACGCTGCCGAAGATATCTCCGGGGATTCTCCGAGTAAGAGCAAAATCTGCTCGGAGAAGACGTAGATCACGGCGAGGGGGACGCCAGTGAGAGTGAGCAATACGGTGGCTCTCTGGAGATACACGCCGAGCATATCGTGTTTTCCTCCTCCGTACGCTTGTCCGCACAGCGTCTCAACCGCACTCCCCATTCCTTGCTAGAAAAATTTCCAAAGTTTCGAGTTTCAAGAAAATCTTCAAATCCGAAAACGTATATATCTTTCTTGGTTAGACATGCACATACCATGAGACCATAAGCGAAGACTTGTATTCCGGAGTTTCCGAGAGAAGCAGCGGCGAGTTCTAGGTTTCCGAGATGGCCGGAGAAGATTTGAGTGGACATGGACATGAGGTAGTTTATCAAGTAGACAATGACGGCAGGGGCAGCAACCTTGAAGAGCAACTTCGATTCAATCATTGTCGCCTTACGAATGCGGTTAAAGAGAGGAGTTTCTACGTTGGACAGTATTCTCTCTAGTTCGCATTTGCTTGATTCCGTTCCATCACCGTGAGGGTGGAGAAGCGGTTGGTATACGCCATCGTTTTGAGATGAGTCCATGAAGAAGCCGGAGATTTGCTCTCTCTCAGTGTCGTCTCTGGTGTTTTATTCTGTACCTTGGCTAACAAAAACAAATGATAAGAAGTTAATAACAAACATCTCCACGTTTTTATTTGTTTGTTACTCAGAAATGGTATATCTACCAAGACTGTAACTCGCGCGTGTTTCGCATTGTGATTGAAATAAAACAAATTGTGATTTCTTCCATAGTAAATTCTGTTTATTGCATTAAAATAAATATATATTCTAACTCTATGAATATAAAATATATATTCTCTATTTGATATGTGGAAAAGTATATCTATGGGCAAAAAAAATTGAATACCAAGCTTGTGATATTTTTAGTGAGGATCCGCATGTTCTTTCCAGTTAATGAATAATGATTTACATGGATATGGGGAGCAAGGAGACCTAAACTAAGATGTGAGATGACTAACATTATAATTAGGACTTTTCAATTTTGATGAATACCATCACGTATCTTCGCTTAATGGATTGACTTACCGCGTAACTATTCAGTATCTTGGAATTTATGAGGTGATCCTCCTTGTGATTGGAGAGATGGATCTCCGATCGATGAAAATCCCCCAGTGAAGCTTTTGTTGGAGTTTATCTTCCCGGCTTATTAATATACAAGAGAAAAAGGAATATAAATAAAAAGAAACAAGAAGAATCTTAAGCAAAAGTAGAATATGTTCGTAAAAGTAGAACATGTTCGTATTCGTACAAAGGGAAGAACCAAAGTCAAAAGGAAAAAAATAGATGATCAAAATGACCAGCTAAAGTGGACAGGAATGGAATCTTTAGATGAGACCTTTTGAAACGACTCGGTGTCATAGAAACAGACCATTTGATTATCCTTTTTCAAATCTCGTTAGAAACACTAAACCTAAACCCCTCTTTTCTATTTTCAAACGAAATTTTAATGGTATATAATGAGATACAATCTAAATCTCATGCGGGAAGTTTGAAGAAACAAATATTAATATATAAATGATTATAATTAATCTACTAATTAGCAATTGATTTTTAATCAGAAATTCAGAATTAACTCAAATTTAACATATTATCATAATCCAAAATTCAAATTCTGATGTAAGTAAAAAAAAATGAATACGTACATACCTCTTATTAACCCGAATAATAAAAGCATGAGTAATGGATTTATTAATAGTCTAAGTGGGATTGGTTCGAAATAGAGTTATCATCTCGAAAATGTATGTTATGTGGTCTTCGATTTAAAGAAAAGATTATTTTAATATAATTTAAGATGCACATTAAAAATTTGAAGAAATAAACATTTGTATATAAATAGTTAAGGTCGATATAGTAATTGTCAATTAACTTTTAGTTTGAAACTCAAATAGAGATCCAAAGACTAATTTTGGAATAAAAAATTCATGTTAAATTATGGAACCCTGGTAGCTAATGTTATATATTGTGATGGTTGGTTGAAGAAGTCATGATAAAATGTAACCAATTTATTAAATTTGTATCCTTTTACCATTCCTTGATTTGTTATTATGATTCATATCATGCTAATCATTGGTTGAATCAATAATACTAAAACAATTAACAGTTTTAATTTGACATGCAACATACATCACCTAATAGTTATTTACTAGGTAGTAACCTGCGCCTTACGCGGAATGTGATATTTATATAAATATTTTATTATATAATATATTTTGAAATTATATAAAATAATTATGAATATAATTTTAAAAATTATATTATCTATATAAATGATTATGAAAAAAAATTTCTAAATTTTTTTAAATCATTTTATAGAAAATGATTTAGTTATATTAATCAACTCTTT
>OVBI01002934.1:0-15728 GCA_900406495.1 Sisymbrium altissimum
TGCCAGACCAAAAGACTTTGCTATCAGCAAGCCTAGCAATTACTCCAATAGTATATTTCTTCAGAATTTCCCACACACCCACTCCTATTTCTTTTTTAACTTTTCTGAACTCTCCCAAAGAGCAAGTGTGATTAATTTATTTTTTCTCTAGATTTGAAGCCGCTTCAGGGTAAAGCCTTGGAGGGTAATCAGGTGATTCATTTTCAGGTGCTCGAGTATCTTCATGTTCCATCTGATAAAAGAAATAAATAACTCAGCCGCAATGGAAATATAACTCAGACTCAAATATATAACTCAACCCCAATAAACCTTAACTCTGCCGCAATTAAATCCTAACTAAAATAATATATAACTCAGCCGCAATAAAATCCTAACTCAATCTCGAATAATATATAGCTTATCCACAATGAAACCCTAACTCAGTCTCCAATAATATGTAACTCAGTCTCAATAAAACCCTAACTCAGTCTCGAATAATATATAACTCAGCCGCAATAAAACCCTAACTCAGTCTTGGTTAATATAACTCCGCCACAATAAATTCTTACCGGAGAATACGAAGAAGAAGACGAAGACGAATTTGGCGAGGATGGACTGCCGAGAAGACGATGTCGGGGGAAGATGATTTCATCGAAGACAATGTCTGGGGAAGAGCAAGCGACAAAACAGTTGATGGTTGACTTATGAGTGTTTTAGAGGATGCAGGGAAGGCAAAAGCAAGCGGAAAGTGTTCAGAATGCAGGGAAGACAAGAGAGAACTACAGGGTTTTTTTTTTATTGCGGTTTTTTTTTTAATAGAGGGAAACTGAAACGTTGATAGCTTGTGAAGTGGATTACAATTTGTGACATGGACTTTTTTTTTTTGTTAATTATTTCTGGGAATTACTTCTAGATTTTGGGACTAAAAATAACCTCAAATAAAAAAAACTAGTCAAGGGTATTTAAGGGTGTTTATAGTCATTTCCTAAGATGTACAAAGATTCTAGTTATTTTTGAAAGTTTCATTGTATTCTAGTTATTTATGCAAAGTTTGTTGGTATTCTAGCAATTATCTATTTGCTATAAACACATTTTTAAATTCTAAGGACTTCCCACGGAAGTCCAACGCATAAATATCGAAATCCGTCTACCGAGTAGACATCTATACAAAGTTTATTCTGGGGTCTATTTTTGCAATTACAATTTTAACAAAGGGAGTCTACTACCACAATAGACTTCCAAAGAAGTCTGTCTTTGCTATTAGGTGGTTAGTTTTGAAATTAAACCAAATTCGCGTTGTAGACTTCTCGGGAAGTCCAACTTGATAACTTTATTTGCGGTCTATTTTGGCTAGTTTTGCAACTGACCAAACCATTGACTTTAGGCTGGACTTCAAGATAAGTAATAGATTTCGTATTAATATCTACGCGAAGCGTTAGATTTCCGTTTGAAGTTTACGTAGGTGAGAAGACTTCGTGGTGGTTAGGTTTGCAATTAACCAAGTTTGACTTTTTAGAAGTAGACTTCAAACAAAGTCTGCGGTGGTTCGTTTGCAGTCTGCTGTGGCTAGTTTTGGGATTGACCAAAATTTAATTAAATTAATTAGCACACTTCGTTTGAAAGTTTACTAATTAATTAAATTCAAAAAATGCTGGTCAATGTTTTAACATTTTGGTCAACTGCAAATATAGTCAAAGTAGACTTCATGTGAAGTCTACTACAAAAGTCAATGGTTGACCGGCAAAAAGACTTCATATTGAAGTCATTTCCAAAAGTCAATATTTTGGTCAATTGCAAATATAGACCCTAGTAGATTTCAAACAAAGTCTGCGTCTGGAGGGTTATAATGAAGTCTACTCCATATTTTTTTGGTAACAAAGAAAATTCAGCAGACTTCATTTTCCGTCTACGGCACGAAAATCGAGAAATTTTTCAATTGCAAAACTAACCACAAAGACTTCACTAGTAGACTACAATGGTAAACTGACAAAGAAAGTCTAAATTCGCAGAACAGATATGAAATTCACGAGATCTACTGAAAATCTACCTTATATGTCGTTGTTTCGCTTCGTAAAGCACTCAGAACGTCGTCTATAGTCACCACCGAAGTAACCCAGCCAGTGTTTAAGCACCACCGAAGAATAACAAGAGATCACAAGATTGAATCTTTTGAAATTTTTAGAATGAAAAATATGAAGTTTTAGGGATGAAATAGGAGAGGAGATGGAAGAAAACGAAGTTGTGAGATGATTGGATGTGATTTAGTGTCACAAATTCAAGTGGTTGAAGCATTTAGATCTTCAAATTTGGTTGGCAATGGTGGTTGAAACATTGATGACGGTGGCACAATCATAAAAAAGTAAGGAGATGAGGATACCAATGTAATTTTTATTTCCCCAAAAATAAAATTAAATCTGAAGTAATGGCATTTTTGTTAATACTTTAAGAATATAAAAGTGGAAATGGGAGAAAATGGTAAATGTTGGAGAGAGAGAAGGATGGTTATTTTTGCAATTGACTCAAATTTGAGGTCTATTTTTGCAAGTGTCCCTAATTTTTAATGATTGTTAATGTAATAATATAGCTGATTTTACTATATTGATATTAATTATTTAATAATAGATTATTATTGTGTGTGAGATTATCTATTAGTAGATTTGTATTTTATTAATATATTTATATTTCTTTATCAATTCTATTTTGTTTTAAATAATATACTATGAAAAAGAATTTGAAATCTTTTTATTTATTTAAAAAGAATAATTTCATAACTTTTAAATAATTTAGATCATTTAATTTTTTTCTAATGGGTTTATCGTTTTTTCTCAATTAAAAACATTAAATATAATTTTGGATAATTTAACATGAATCTTAATATGAATAAATATATAAATTTGAATTATACGGGTTATAAATTGTAAACTTTAAATACTTTTTCAATCCGCATAATAGTATTATGCAGATTTTTATTCTAAATTGCAAATAAAAAAAGAAAATTATTTAATTTTTGATCAGTAATTTTTTAGATTTGTTAACTACGGATTATAAAAAAATATTTTCTGAATTATTCTACAAGAATTTTAGCATTATTTTTTACTTTTTATCCACCTATCAAACTCATATATCAGGCAGTTCATTATCTAATTTTGTATAAAAGTATTCACATATATTTATCAAAATAGTTTGTTATAATAATTGGTTTTTGTATATTTTTATACAATAATTGTGATTAATGACTTTTTCTTCGGTTTTGTCCTAGGCCCCTAGAGAACTAAGCACGGCATTGCTAGTGACCTCACCGTCTTCGTAAATGCATGTGACAGACATAACACAACTTGTCAACTTTGTTCTAATTGAAAGTGTTGGAAGTTTCAAAAAGACAGAATCGCATGGGTATCTCCTTTTTTTTTACAAGTGGAAAGATAAAGACAAACAGACGACCAAGAATTTCAAGAAAAACTATATTTTGCCACCTTAGAATTTGGGTTCCCTATAATTAATACACCGGTTTTAGAAATCAAACCATGACTTTTTGATTTATTTTTTATTTTATTTTTTTGGTTATACAATATCTATACACTTGTCGCAAGAAGTATGTTAAATTCCATTATCATAAGGGAACGAAGTACTACCTAGCCAACCATCGCCGGTGATAAACTCCGTTGCCGTAAAATTAAACGCATCTTCGTAACCCATGATGTGATAACCCGACCAGTTGACCCGCTTACCCGTCTCAGAACCTGGTCCGTTATTATTATACTCGCCATAATAAAGATTATCGATTTCTTTACCACCGTTCCATTTGGTCCAACCCGAACCGTCAATAAATTCATCAATAAAAGATTCCATTAGAACCGTTCTTGAGTATTCTCGCCATGGACGTCCCAAATAGCTTTTCACACTTCCTGAGCTGTTGAATAAATCTTCCGTTGCAAGGATGGAGCAATTCTGCATCGAGATCCCAGTGTCTTCGTCTGGACTATCACGTGATTGTGCTGTGACTACAGTGAATTGTCCAGGCATAGGCAACTTTGAAACGATGTTGCAGCCTTGGAAAACTACGGCTGCGTTACCAAATATATAATCAATGGTTCCATATATGTCGCATTCACGGTAGAATTGTCGGAACGAGTGGGTGTAAAGTGTATCTTGGTAACCGTCAATGACACATCGGTATAAGGCCACAAAATCAGCATTCACACGTAATGCAACCGCTTGGTGCTTCTTTGGTCCTGCTGTGTTCATTATCGTTATATCCCTCGCCAAGAATCCTTCCCCTGATACCGCTGTGACCAAGAAAGGTTTAGAACAATTATAATTATGATTTTAGTGCCACGAACCTAAGTTGCTCATATTTTCGAAGGCTTTTTAATTTATAATTGCAATAAGAGAGGCTCAAGGACAATACAAAGGCCTTGATTATTTGCAGTCTTTGAAACAGATTTTAGTTTTAGCATTTTCAAAAACTATTTTATTAGGCGTTCAAATCTTGGAACAGATAATTCTATCTAGGATAACTACTAGTTTTTCAGAGTTTAATTTCTCATTTTCTAAAGAAAAACCAAAAACCACAATACTACTTTTATCGACCAATATTTAAGTAAATTTTATTTTCTATGTAAGGGAAAATTTCTCATAAAAACTTCTGCACAAAAAAAAAAATCTCATTCCAATAATGTGAAATATTTTACTTATTTTCTTAGTTTTTTATTTTATGAAATAAATGCTATGTATATTTTTCTCATAATATTTAACTGTCACTTATAAATATTTGTGAGTTATTATTCTACAAAAATTTTCAAAAACCAAAAACTAAATGCCTAAAAAAAACTATGCAAAAAAAAGGCCTAAATCTCTAAACTCTTTTCTATTCTTTTATCTTTCTCTTTAAGACCTTGCTTATAAGATTTTGATTGGTAAATTTTTGTTCAAAAATATTTTATAATTGAAATATTGATTTAGCAGTTATAGTTATCAAAAAGAAACTTAAAAACGAAAAATTAATGGTCCTAATAGACTATGCCCCAATAACGTTTTGTTTCCTCAAACAAGATCTATTTTTAAAAAAAGTCAAAGATGATTATTACCAAGGGTCGCAGATCGGAAAGTGGTCCATCCATCTCCGACGCTTCGGTTGCCGGTAACAAACGTAACATCCGACCCATCTCCGATCAGAACAATATTGGTCTTGTAACTCGGAATATCAACGTTTTCGTTATATTCGCCTTCTCTTACATATATCAACACCCTATCGTTACTTATATTCGGAGCGAAGTTTACAGCCTCGTTAATGGTTGTAAAATTCCCTGTTCCATCAGCAGCCACAGTGAGGATATCAGTAGGGTCGTATTCGTCATATCCGTCACTGGAATCTTCTAAAAACCGCCGATCTTTCTGAGAGACCCAGTCAGGAAATAACCCGAGTAACCGGCGGTTCTTAGTCTTGTTGCCACCGGTGGCTTTTCTCTTTTTGGGAAGAGCAGACAGAGAGTTACTTACGTGTTCGTAAGTGGTCGTGACGGAGGACACGAGCTTTGGCTTAAGTGGACCAGAGGCTGATTCAAGACCTTCTAAGCAAGTGTTCTTGTTGGTGAGAGCGGCGCTAAGGTAAGCTCTAGCGTCTGTTAGTTTCCGTGGATTATTAGCACCATCTTGGATATTAGAGAGTGATCGTTTCAAGAAAGAAGAAGTGATATGGTGAAGATCTTTGCAGTCTTGAAGAGAGCCACGTTGGCCCTCGACGAGATTGTTGGAGATTCCAGCTCCGGAAAGGAGATCCGTGAGTTTTCCCGCTTCGGATAGAGCTGTTTTGAGGGTTTGAAGGATGAAAGAGAGAATGTTGGGGCTTATGTTGATGGAGATGGAGAGTTTTAGGGAATAGAAACAAGCGTCTGGATGTGGTGTGTTCTTGCAGAAACTTGTTGCCGAGATTTCATTAGGGTTTAGCGAAGTGCGTGACGAATATGAGAAAATGGAAGGAGTGAAGAGAAGGAAGAATAGAAAAATGAAGTTCAGAGAGGAGAGAGCCATTTGAGAAGAACAATGTAGGAAGTGGAGATGAGAGTGGTATGTTTTTAAATGTAGAATGAGGAATGGGGTTTACTTTGAGTCTCGTAAAGCGACAAATCAAATATCTTTAATTAATTAGTGCATTTTTCTACACCAAGATTCCATCAATTGTTTTTACTGAAATGAACAATAAGGATAAAGCGATGTATGTATCTGATTGCGGTTTAGTTGGGGTTAGATTTTGTTAGTTATCATATCGTCAAGGTCATACTGGTTCCTTTATTTAATAAGATCAGTCCGTGACAGAAATAAACGTCCCTCGCCATGCAACCATAATTAATCACGAGTTTATTTGGATCCAGTATTGGTTTGATCTACTCTTGGATTCTAATACCTCCAGCCATTTGTTCCTTCTAAATGATATACTTATATTACAAATTTACACTGTACAAAAAAAACTTATTAAAAAATGATCTAAATTGTCTTGATTTGGCTGAACCGTTTTCCCGTGAACTAATTTCTGACAAGACACATATAATCGTAACTTGTAGTGTCACCCACTTTCCTTATAATATTCGTATAATCAAATACGCATAAAAAGTAGTTTCGTGCCACGGCATGACACAATTATATATTCTTCCTCACTCATTTGATTCCAAATCAGATTCAAACAAACCATATGATATCCTCCGACCAAATGTTTTCTTCTGCTTCTTAGAATTCAATGAATCGGAATTTTTAGGTAATTTATTTGATTCTGGATTAGGAATTTTATATGTAAAATAAAATTAATTGAAAATTATTATAAATAAAAGTTTAATTGAATTTTAGTTGTTATTAACTTAAAAATCTATATCTTTGTCCGTTGCACGTCAATTTAATCTTAAGCTGCAAATATAGAGCCAACCATTCCCTTTCATCCTCATTCCCTTCACATTAACTGATCATTTAGTAGAACAAGGATCTAACACATACCGTAATAACATGCTTTGACTGCATTGTGCCATAATTTTTTTTTTTAATGAATGTTAAATTTATTCCAAAGAAAAAACCATTAATTTTTTACATCGTCTTATAGAGTTTAGATAGAATATTGTAACCTTTTTTTTTTTTTTTTAATGCTGAGTGGCGAACCAGCGTTTTTAAAAAAGTTGTGTTAGGATCGGACATGACTTTTTCATAATTTTTTTTTAATTATTTTTGCCCATTCATACATGTTTCTGTCACATCTTATCCACCATACCGTCTTGATCATTACCATCTGACTCTCATACATTCTTTAAGCTTTTGAGATTCACTCTTGTATAATGGTCAGTGTGTTACTCCCTAAAATTCAAAATACTTGTGTTCCGTTCTAGAAATCACACAATTTTTTCACATTTTATCCTCATTGACAGTGAGTTGTAGGATTTTAGGTTCAGATCCATTGAAAAAGTGGCACTTTAAGTTTTGTCAATAAATATTAAGACAGAAATAAAAAGTTAACCTTCTTGTGAGCAGAAATGAAGGCAATAAAAAAGTAAAAAATAAACTATTTTTTTTGTTTGTCAACCTTCTTGTATTTAGCTAAATTGATTAATGTTAATACAAATGGATAACAGAGCAATTAATCCAATACATAAGTTCAAAACCCCTGCAGGACAACATCCCAATAGACTAGAGATAAGAATATAAGTATCTATGATTTTTTCCGCTCTTCGTGCGGGGTTAAATTATTAACTTGCATTTATGTAAAATAATGATTTTTTTTAAAAAATAAATTTATTTTATAAAACTGTATTATTAAAATTAAAGTTAAAATAATGTTATTGAATTTAAAGATATTATGGTTTTTAGGTATTCCTTCTTAAAATGTATTGTTAATTTTTAAATAAAAAATAGCAGAACAATACCTCATCAGTTTCAGAATTCTTTTCACTATGTCCAACTGAACTTTCTTCTTGTTCTGGTTTACGTACTTCATCAGTTGAGAAGTCATTCTGTTCTGTGATAAAATCAAGTAAAACACTTATTTTTCCATTTTCTTTCAGGGTGTTGACGATGCTTTTACACCATTTATTTTCGTGGTAAGCTTCGACAATATCTGTTGTTTGATAACCATTCAATTTTTCTTTTCTTTCCTCGTAGATAGTCCACGAGATTCTCTTCGAGGTGGTAAAGTAGCTTCAGACTGAAACAACAAAAACACCTTTTGTTA
Source organism: Sisymbrium altissimum (assembly GCA_900406495.1). Lineage (NCBI taxonomy): Eukaryota > Viridiplantae > Streptophyta > Magnoliopsida > Brassicales > Brassicaceae > Sisymbrium > Sisymbrium altissimum. The sequence continues at coordinate 8,186 of OVBI01002934.1, forward strand.
GGAAGGTCTTCTTAAAAATGAATTAAATATTCTTAAAGTTTAAACACACAAATCTTACGTTATTATAAAAAGTTTTAATTCTTATATCGCTTTAGAGATTTAGGAAAACATTCTGAAAAGTGTAAGAAATCTACTCTAATTTTTTATAACATTTAATCTAATACCTCGACACTTCTTGATCTCCTGTGCAAATCTTCTCCAGCTGGTTGTGTTTCATATTCGTTTACTCTCTGCAAAATATTACCACATTTCTATGAATCTTTACCATACTTTTTAAAAAATCATTTTCTTACCTCACTTTTGATAGCCAGCACCTCTTCTGTTCTGGACAGGCGCTTGGATCCTTGAGTTACTAACTCAAGGATTTTGTCAAGTTTGGTTGATATAGAATCGGACCTTTGTTCACCACCTCCATATTTGCCTTTGTTCTGCGCTATTTCTTCAAGAGCAGTGTAGGCATCTATCTGCTCTTTCTTCCAATCTTCAGGTTTAACTCTGTAGCCATCTCCTACCAGTTTGGCCATTTCATCCAAGTCTGAATCATCTTTATCATCCATATAAACATTGTCTTCCTCATCACCTTCAAATAGCTGGGAGGATGCAAGTCACCTTTACCTGCAATACATTAAATAGTTGTCAAACATTTTCACATTTTTGTGTTTTCGGAAGGCGTTCTTAAATATATGTTAACATTTTCAGAACTTAATGAAAATGAAAACATTGAAAATCTTACATTGGATGATACTTCAATGCCTCTGATAGCAATTGTCTGTGGAGAACTAACGTCCAAAAACCTCAATGAAACCCAAGTTTTATTGATTAGAGGCTTGTCAAACTTGCTGAAAGCCGTTTGTAGAATTGGAACTGAAGCCAATATCCACAGATGGATGGCCAATGGGAAGCCATGTAGGTCAAACTTTGATTTTTCTAGCTTATCTTTACTACAGACCTTTTGAACAAATCTCAGCAATACCTCATACGTTTCCTTACCCCATAGATAATCTAACAATTTATCTAAATTCTGAGCTCTCTCAACATTCTCTACAGGGAATTTGTAGGTTTGATACTTATTTAAGAATATTGTTTCAACTAGAAGGAGCATTCATAGAGCAAACATCTCCTCAACCTTCTCTTCACTGAGACTCTTCAGCGCCACTTCAAAGTCGTTCAGACTATGAGATCCGCTCATTAAACCTTTGGGGAATTTTAAAGCTTTGCTCTTGCTGTTGACAGGGGCACTCTCCCTACACTTGAGGCCAGTTACCATGTGAAAATCTCTGATAAAGAATCTCATGGGCTGGCCTGCAAAATGGAACCACAGTTCGTTCTCTTTCACCGTTAAGAGCTGCCTCGTAAACACAAAGTGTGCAAGTTTCCCTGAAAACTGCAACTTCCGTTCTGCTAGCTTGATAACTGTGCCTAAAAAAGTATCTCTACACCTAGCAAACTGATCGTTCTTGAGGATATCGTTCACAATTTCCACATGCTTCAACGAGGACACCTGATTAACAACTACATGTTGTGAAGGCTCTTCTCCAATGTTTTATTTTAAAGGTGGGATCCTAATCGTTTCCTTATCCCCAATTACGCACCTGAAAACTTGTCAAAAGTTAGAGAAACCAGTTACAGTAAGCCCTTCCGAAATACGGAGATAGGTTTCCTAAAACAAAAAAAACGAGTGCGACCTAACAAACAAGTGAGAGACTAATAAAAATAGAAAGTTCCAAACAAAGTACCATTCGGTAAACCTCTTAAACATGTTACTAAAATACCAAACTATTTCAGTAAGAGTTTCCAAAATTTCAAAGCTTTTTAAATAGAAACTGTGTTGGTAAAGAAAAAAAATTGCACATCTCTTAACTTATAAAAAATACTTAGGATTAAGAAATGGAGATAAGAAGGGCACCTTTCGAAATTTTAAACTGTAGACACAAAAGCGTCGGTGCTTTTTGGCGAGAGTTGGTTGCAGTTGAGAGACAAAAAAATGTTTGGGAAGAAGATGGAGTTTAAGTGTGTAAGAAATGTGTTCGCGGGAATTTGTTTCGAGTTGAGTTGAGAGAAAACGGTTCTAGATTTTTTTTTCCAAGAGAAAATGGTTCACGAGAAAGAAAAATAGAACAAAAAGTAAATAAATAAAAAGTAATCGAGTGGGAGAGATGAGTTGAAACGGTTATTATTTTTATAAAGCCCACATCTCAATAGTAAATGGAAAAAGAAGGGTCCGAATGGGACGATTGGTTGTAGAAACGGTTTTCTTATGCAGAGACAATATGTGTCAATATTAATTGAACAACAGGTGGTGATAATATATAAATGTTTAAACGGTTTGCTTCTACCTCGTATTTTTTTACCAAAATTAACAGAAATGACAACAATCTAGTTCGAAACTACAACTGAGGCCTAAATGTTACGAAAACAATTTGGTAAGGTCTCTCAATATATTAACAGATCTTTACAAAAATGTCCTAAAATTAACAATAAAAATTCCCGAAAATGATTCTTAAAACCATTCTTAAAATAAAAACTTCAAGGTTACAAAAGGTTTTTTAGTAGTATCTTCTTCTTTCTTCGATGTTGAATAACCTATATTTTTTGTTATATTTCGGAAAGCTTCCCTAAATATGCCTTAATGTTTTCGTAATTCATAACAATGCAACTATTAAAATGATCATTTTTGAAACGAAATATAGTTTTTTGATTACTATCACAATAATTATCCGCTACTACCACAATCATAAAAACAAACTAGTAACATAGTTAACCAACGAGCATAAATATCATTCAACACATAATAATGGTTCATAATTAATCAATGAGCATAAAAACAAACTAGTAACATATTACAACACATAATAAGAATTCATTAAGATACGTAGCAAGCATGAAAAATAAAACTAGTAACATCCTTCTCTATGTTACTTCTTCTCTTCTTCCAAGTCAAGATACCAAGAGAGTCTGAAACAATACACAAGTATTTTAGAAACTTCAAATAATGTCAACGATTTTTAATTTCATAAGTAATCCACTTACATGAATTGAACGTCTTTCACTTCTGGAACATTAGGCTGGGCAATAACTTTAGAAATTGGTCATGCACTCTCAATCCTTACGTTTTTAGGACCATCAAACCACCTATCCACCTTCCACATTTATAGAATAGCAATTACAGGCTTCCCTTCGTATGCCATAAAATTTTCGTGAAACTCCTTTGCCATACGCCCAAAAGCCATACATTTCAATACTTGAGAGCTACAATTAATTTTTAGACTGTTAGCAAACTTGACAATCACCAAGATTTAAAAAAACAAAAAACATTTAGAACAAACCATATGCCCCGGATAGAAAATGTAAGACTCAGCCCATCAACATTTCTTGGATCATTCTCAACACACTTCAAGTCACCAACTTCAAACAAAACTCCAATCAAATCTATCATGAGACATGGTAAAAAACAAATTGTATTAGGAAGTTTTTCTATATATTCGGGGCGCCATTCCTAAATAGGGTTGAACAGTATAAAAAAAAACTCATACTTACCCACGAGCACAGTATCATCTACACTTTTGTCATGGATAGAATCGAAAGGTGTGAAGTTGTTGCATGGCTCCACGGGAGGGGGATCAATGTTCTTAACCACGGTGATGTCACGGAAGCGAATCTTGAAGGGGTGATTAGTTGATCGAGTCTCACCGGTGTTCTCAACAACATCAAATATCATAACTGATATCTAATTGTTTTCTTTTAAGAACTTTTCGTAATGCACCACAAACTTACTGTTTACATAGGCTTCAATCATTTTGCCCTACAATATGCACAATTAATTATAAATGTGTCTGAAAAAAAAACACCATAATCATAGTTTATTTCTAAGAAGCTTAGGATTTGAAAAACCTCGTAACTTTTTATTATCACACCAAGACCGTAGTTTTGAGGGAGTGGAACACGAAAGACACGTTCAACTTTGCCTCTGATGTTCCATCCACTAATTGATGGATTGAAATCGGACAGGTTGTGATTGTAAGCCATTCTGGAAACATAGAATGCAAAATTAGGTTAGTTTTGATATAGAATCAAAATTGAATATTGAGAGAAAAGAAGAGTACCTTTTTCCTGATATGAACGAGAGTGGGGACAAAAGGATGGTTTTTTTATTTCAGAGAATATATATGGGAAAGAAAATGGGAAGTTATAGTTCTTTTATAAGAGAAATGGGGGAAGTTGAAAGGCTAAAAAATAAAATAATAGTCGTGACTTTTGAAGCTGGGGAAACTGAATCGTTACTTTTGAAAAAAAAAACTGAATCGTGTGGCCAAAAATAGTGGCTTGTCGCATTATCAGAGCCAAAAAAAACGGGCCGTTATTTTTTTTTACTTTACCACACTAAATTTAAACAAATTTAGGAAGGTTTTCTAGTCTTTTGGTGAGACTTTCGAAAATAAAATATAACAAAACAATATTTTTTAGCAACGCTTTCCTGAAACAATATAAAAATACAAGTATTAAGTAGGATTGAGAACTACAATATAACATTAAGGAAGAGTTTAAAATTAACACAACAATATTTTTTGTAGAAAAGGTAGGCAGTCAGATTGAGAAGTACAGAATAATGATAAGGAATAGTTTAAAATTAACAAAAGAAGACATTTTTTTATGACATTTTAAGACATTTTACTACATAATTACATATTGATCTCCTCTGCAGTTTGATTATCATCAGGTGTTTCACTTTGTCCAATTTTTGTCTCCACAGCTTGATTAACATCTGTCTCTTCAATCACCTTCTGCTTCTCATTCTACAACAGGAAAGCATTACTAAAATAAAATTGTTATCAAGTTACATTTACGTTTTGGGAGCTACTCTCTATCCCTTTGTTTCCATCTTTTTCGGAAACATTGGCTTCTTCACCCTGCTATGAATCTAATAAACAGTTTTCAGGAAGCTTTTTTCTAGTTTCAAAAAAGCCTACCCAAATCTCAAAATTGAAAATACTATCTTATCCAAAGCCGAGGACCCTTGTTCCTTTCCTTTTGTCCCACCTTCTTTCGTGATAACATCAGCTTTCCTCTTTTTCGAAGGAACAGCGGCCTTCTCCTTCTATCAATCAAAAATGGAGAAAAAGTTTTAAGTACAGTTTCTCCAGAACAAGTGAAATAAATTTTTATAGTCACATTTACGTTTTGGGAGCTACTCTCTTTCCTTTTGTTTAAATCTTTTTCGGAAACATTGGCTTCTTTACCGTGCTATGAATCCAATAAACAGTGTTCAGGAAGCTTTTTCCTAGTTTCAAGAAAGCATACCCAAATCTCAAAATTGAAAATACTACCTAGTCCAAAGCCGAGGACCCTTGTTCCCTTCCTATTGTCCCACATTCCTTCGTGATAACAGCAGCTTTCCTCTTTTTCGAAGGCACAGCGGCCTTCTCCTTCTATCAATCAAAAATGGAGAAAAAAAAATTTAAGTACAGTTTCTCCAAAACAAGTGAAATAAATTTTTAGAAAGTCACTTTTATGTTTTGGGAGCTACTCTCTATCCCTTGGTTTTCATCTTTTTCGGAAACATTGGCTTTTTCACCCTGCCATGAATCCAATAAATAGTTTTCAGGAAGCTTTTTCCTAGTTTCAAGAAAGCCTTCCCAAATCTCAAAATTGAAAATACTACCTTATCCACAGCCGAGAACACTTGTTCCTTTCCTTTTGTCCCACCTTCCTTCGTGATAACAGCAGCTTTCCTCTTTTTCGAGGGCACATCGGCCTTCTCTTTCTATCAATCAAAAATGGAGAAAAAAGAATTTAAGTACAGTTTCTCCAAAACAAGTGAAATAAATATTTATAAAGTCACCTTTATGTTTTGGGAGCTACTCTCTATTCCTTTGTTTCCATCTTTTTAGGAAAGATTGGCTTCTTCACCCTGCTATGAATCCAATAAACAGTTTTCACGAAGCTTTTTCCTAGTTTCAAGAAAGCCTTCCAAAATCTCAAAATTGAAAATACTACCTTATGCACAGCCGAGTACACTTGTTCCTTTCCTTTTGTCCCACCTTCCTTCGTGATAACAGCAGCTTTCCTCTTTTTCGATGGAACAGCGGCCTTCTCCTTCTATCAATAAAAAATGGAGAAAAAAGAATTTAAGTACAGTTTCTCTAAAACAAGTAAAATAAATTTTTATAAAGTCACCTTTATGTTTTGGGAGTTACTCTCTATCCCTTTGTTTTCATCTTTTTCGGAAACATTGGCTTCTTCATCCTGCTATGAATCCAATAAACAATTTTCAGGAAGCTTTTTTCTAGTTTCAAGAAAGCCTTCCCAAATCTCAAAATTAAAAATACTACCTTATCCACAGCCGAGGACACTTGTTCCTTTCCTTTTGTCCCACCTTCCTTCGGGATAACAGCAGGTTTACTCTTTTTCGATGGAACAGCGGCCTTCTCCTTCTATCAATCAAAAATGGAGAAAAAAGAATTTAAGTACAGTTTCTCCAAAATAAGTGAAATAAATTTTTATAAAGTCACCTTTACGTTTTGGGAGCTACTCTGTACCCCTTTGTTTCCATCTTCTTCGGAAAGATTGGCTTCTTCACCCTTCTATGAATCCAATAAACAGTTTTCAGGAAGCTTTTTCCTAGTTTCAAGAAAGCCTTCCCAAATCTCAAAATTGAAAATACTACCTTATCCACAGCCGAGGACACTTGTTCCTTTCCTTTTGTCCCACCTTCCTTCATTATAACAGCAGCTTTCCTCTTTTTCGAAGGAATAGCGGCCTTCTCCTTCTATCAACCAAAAATGGAGAAAAAAGAATTTAAGTACAGTTTCTCCAAAACAAGTGAAATAAATTTTTATAAAGTCACCTTTACGTTTTGGGACCTAGTCTGTATCCCTTTGTTTCCATCTTTTTCGGAAACATTGGCTTCTTCACCCTGCTATGAATCCAATAAACAGTTTTCAGGAAGCTTTTTCCTAGTTTCAAGAAAGCCTTCCCAAATCTCAAAATTGAAAATACTACCTTATCCACAGCCGAGGACACTTGTTCCTTTCCTTTTGTCCCACCTTCCTTCGTGATAACAGCTGCTTTCCTCTATTTCGATGGAACAGCGGCCTTCTCCTTATATCAATCAAAAATGGAGAAAAAAGAATTTAAGTACAGTTTCTCCAAAACAAGTAAAATAAATATTTATAAAGTCACCTTTACGTTTTGGGAGCTACTCTCTATCCCTTTGTTTCCATGTTTTTTGGAAAGATTGGCTTCTTCACCCTGCTATGAATCCAATAAACAGTTTTCAGGAAGCTTTTTCCTAGTTTCAAGAAAGGCTTCCCAAATCTAAAAATTGAAAACACTACCTTATCCACAGCCGAGGACACTTGTTCCTTTCCTTTTGTCCCACGTTCCTTCATGATAACAGCAGCTTTCCTCTTTTTCGAAGGAACATCGGCCTTCTCCTTCTATCAATCAAAAATGGAGAAAAAAGTATTTAAGTACAGTTTCTCCAAAACAAGTAAAATAAATTTTTATAAAGTCAGCTTTACGTTTTGGTAGCTACTCTCTATCC